>BRDA01002086.1:33187-46503 GCA_036984385.1 Crenuchus spilurus
AATATTGACATTTGCCATCTCCACATCATTGCATTCAGTTTTTATTCACAATTTGTTTAGTGTCCCAACTTTTTTGGAATCTGGTTTGTACAATAAACTAAAATCTAGTTATTCATTACTTTTGGTGATATATTTGATAGAAATGTTATATCCATTATATAATACCCATTAACAGGTGATGTTTATGGTGCAGAGTTACTTTAGATGTGACATCCAACCAGACACTTAACTCAGTGTACACTATTCACTGGATTCTAGTTTACTAACTATAATAATCAAATATAATGTATATCTCCTCCTTGTAAGGGATAATTTTAAGAAAAAATTAAATAAAACTGAATACAACAGTTCAAAACAAACTATATCCAACAATCAGGGAGTATAGGTTCATTGACTTCATTAAGTCTACTATCACCCGATATGTATGGAAAATGTCATGCTATTGAATTTTATCAGCATCACTCGCTAGGAACTGGACTCAATACATTTAATCATATCTAAACATGATGATAAATTTACTGCACTAAACAATAATCAGTCCTGGCTTAATTTTGTTCCTCAGTGACCCAAATATGAAGTCAAACTTTAGAGAATCAGAAGCTGTGATGTTGAGGCAGCGTCTCTAATGAAGTGTTTGCAGCATCCAGGGAGAAAATGTCCTACTTTACACAAGTACCACAAATTAGCATCAACTACACATGTTAATTAGATGTACTGCACCTTTTGGCCCGTAGAGGGCAGCATAGCAAGGCTTGTGGCAGTATGGCTTCCCATCATGCTGTGAAAATAACACACAAATGCATTATATGATTGCTTTTCCAGGATATAACCCTATACACCAATTAGCAATAACATTACAACCACCCCCTTATATGTATTCACTGTCCAGTTGATTAACTCCACTGAACATATAGGTGCACTTTGTAGTTTTATAATTACAGACTGCAGTCCATCTGTTTCTCTGTATACTTTTATTAACCTCCTTTCACCTTCAATGATCTTCAATGATCAGGACTCCCACAGGGCTGGTATTATTTGGGCACTGTTGTGTTAATGTTGTGGTATTTTAAATACCTCAGTGTCACTGCTGGATTGAGAATATTGCATACCCCCCAAAATATCCAGCCAACAGTGTCCTGTGTGCAGGGTCCTGTGTCCACCATTGAAGGACTAGAGGACCAACACAAACTGTGCAGAAACAAATGAGCTTCTGTCTCTGACTTTACACCACAACTTTATAAGTTGGACCAACATGGTAGGTGTGATAAGAGTTAATAGAGTGAACAGTACAGTATACAGTATTTCAATGATGCTATTGTGCTGAAATACCAGATACAGAAAAGCATACCACTGATACAAAGATAACATTGGCATGAACATTTTAATGTGGTATATAAAGTCCAAAGTGTTAAAAAATTTTTAAACAGCCCAAGGCTGCCAAAGAATAAGTCTTTGTCCATTCTCTCTCGTTACCTCTGCATGTCCTCCAGGGTTCAGTGTCTTGCTGCAGCGTTCACACTTCAGGCAGAACTTATGCCAGTCCTTCCCCAGAGAGGTCACCTTCTCCGCTGAGGACAAACAAACACAAACTAAATCAGAGAACAGAGTAAACGCCACAGTCTAATATCACACAGATAAAAGATGATTCGGCACCAGATAGTAAGTAAACTTTATTTATATAGTATTTTTCAAAACCTTAGCTACAAAGTGCTTCACAAGAAAACATTCAAGTCATTAAAAGTAAAATAAAATAAAAACATAAATAAATATTAAATAAACAAAGAAAGTAAGTAAAATAGAGAATAAACACACAGACAGAAAGAAGGACATTACTTATGACCAAATGATGAGTTCACATATATGTTCAGGTGCTTCAACATGTAGAGGACCAGTACTTTAAAAATCAATCCTAAACCTAACTAGGAGCCAATGAAGTGAAGCCAGCACCAGGGTGATGTGATCCCTACATCTAGTATTAGTTAAAAGCCAAGCAGCTGCATTTGAAGTTTGTCCAGACTACCTTGGCTAAGACAGGTCTATAAAGCATTGCAAAAATCCAACAGAGAAGATTAATAATCTTTTCTAAGGCATGAAAATTAAAAAACTGTTTAATATTTGAAATATTTCTAAATTGGAAAAAAAATCAGGACTAATCAAGCTTCTAAATATGCACTGAACATTTTTATATGGCCCAATTAACTCCCTGCAGTCTGAGGGTATTTCAGACACTCTGATGTAATCTGACATGCCTTAACTATTTTACAAATTACACACATCTAAATTATTTTTTATGAAAGTGTTACTGTTACGTGCACAGGGAGCACGTTGCGCAACCAGCCAATCACTTCCCTTGTTCACCCTCGTTTGCTCCAGCTAATCACCATGTGGACTTAATTTAGTCTGTATGTCTTCACTTAATAAATCTCAGTGTTTGTTACATCTTACTTTGGTCTCATGCTCTTATCTCACCAAACTGGTTCTCACACACTTTACCCGGGGAATTTTAAACTTTGTTACTCTGCCTTACCCCTACACTGGGCGGACCTGTAACAGTTAAATAGACTTTTGTTCAGCAACAACAGTGTCAAAACAGTAAGAGTGTCATAAATCTATATTTTGAGTAAATCTGCTCTAAACGTAGACTTTCCAAAAACCTATTTTCAGATGTGCTGATATATTGTGAAAACACACTCTAAATATTTCTAGCCAAGACTTTTGAGCTCAGAGCTGAATAAACAAAGGAGTTGGCTACACACTGCTCATTACATTTGTTAGAAATTGTATGTAGTTTTATTTCTAAAGCTTAACTAATGTGAGATGACGTGTTTTACTCATTCAGTAGATTGAATATTTATGAGCTCTTTGTTCAGATTCACATTCCATGGCCAGTAATCCAGCAATGTTATGTCCGGAATGACCATGTCATTATCATATGGATGACAGTTCGCATTATTTGGCAGGATAACATGTGCAGAATTTCGATAAACTCATTTATGGCAATAGCATATGCAGCGTGATCCAAAATTAGCCCCATTTAACCAGTGACTTTGCATTTGAACTCTGTCCCACTTCTGACACCAATCAACTTGGTGATTGTTGTTTATTATTGTTTAATGTAATATCAGCAACTAAGGCTATATTCATGGCTACATGGACCCAGGAGTAAACCCACACAAATGTCGAGCAAAGGTCAAGCAAATGTTCTCTACCCTAGCCATTCTAGCCATAACATTTCTCTTCACTAACCTCCTCTTTTTTCTTTTTGTATTGCAGTGTGTATGCATATGTTTTGTGAAACTGAAAAAAAACCCAAAAACAAAAAAAAACATATTACTATACTCTCACACTCTTCTCTTGCATGCCATGCAAATCATGATCAGTCATCTTCCTTTAATCTCTTCTTGTTGTTTAAATTCTGACCCATTTTCTGGCACCCACACTGTATTTGTGCCAGCATGCTTCCCAGCTATAAACAATCAATTAGAAATATATGTGTAAAATCACATCTGGCTATTTTCAAATCTAGTTCTGAACTGTTTCAGCTGCTATTAGTTTCATGTATATAGGTCTCTCCTCATTCAAAAACAGAGAAGCATATCTTGTAAGACTGAAATAACTGCCCAGGAGCATTGCAGAGATAGTCACTGAGTGGACAGACATGTCAGTAAGTGGTTTGCCCACATGCAACCTACATGCAAGTGTTTTAGTAGCCAGCCATCTGTATCATTTTCAAGTTACAGATTAATTTGGGTTAAGTTGTTGCCATCAATACATGGGTGTATGTGGGCTGGATGAAAGTACTAAATGGCCAGAAGTGTACCATTACTCATTTGCTGCACAAGTATGGACTGGTTTAGTTTGGTAACACACATTCCCTAATCACATTATAGACACAGTGTGTATTTATTTATTATTCATTAAAGCTCATCTCATTTATTAAATTAAATTATTCATTCTATTCTACTTTATTTTGCCTTCAGCTTTAGTTGTTTACATACATTGCAGAAAATGCTTATATGATACTGCATCACCAGAATTTCCATTCATAGACCATTAAAGCACATCTGTCTGCTTGTCTATGTGTATCAACAAAGTGCAATGGTTTCTAATAATGTGGCTAATGTGCATACTGAGTCAACAATGACTATAGGGAGGATGTTTTAACACCTCAAAACCTACTTTTTTTTAGTGTGTCAAGAGTTTAGGCAGTGACTTGCAGATGTGCATTGTCCTGCAACAACACAACACTCTTGGATAGCAGTCCTCTGCATTTTATTTGAATTTTAAACTTTAGGCTCTTCAGTGTTCATTTCACTGTAACACCACTGTTGAATCTCTTGCCTGATAATACTGGCCTTTTAGAATCCCAGAAAACTGTAAGCATCAGTTTTCCAGTTGATGTTCAAGTTTTGAAATTTTCTTGGTGGGTGATTGAGGATGTTTCCATTCCCTGCCGTTTACTCTCAGGCTTGTAGTCATTAATCCATGTCTTTCACCTTCAGCATCCGTCCAAATTTAGTTTTATACTTTCTCCATACTGTGTCTCTGAATAAAGTATTGTGGCCAACAAGAAGTTTTAATATAACTGAAGTGTGGATAATTTTTGGTTCACATAACATTATATTTGCATTTTATTGCATGAAATAAGTATTTGATCAAGAATTATGGCTCTCTCAGACCCGTTAGTATTTCTTTAAGAAGCCCTTGTATTCTGCACTCATTACCTCTATTATTTGCACCTGTTTGACCTTGTTACCTGTATAAAACACACCTGTCCCAGTCACGACCCATTTTCAATGCTCTTACTCAGGTAAGGAGGTTGTTGGGACAAAATCTCGCAATTCATGAGCCCATCCATCCTTCCTTCAATACTGTGTAGTTGTCCTGTCCCCTTTGCAGAAAAGCACCCCCAAAGTATGATGTTTCCACCCCCATGATTCATGCTTGGGACGGTGTTCTTGGGGTTGTACTCATCCTTCTTCTTCCTCCAAACACGGCATGTTGAGTCGATACTAAAATGCTCTATTTTGGCCTCATCTGAATACATGACCTTCTCCAGGATCATCCAGATTCATTGGCAAACTTCAAGCGGGCCTGGACATGTGCTGGCGTGAGCAAGGGGACCTACAATAGAAACAGACCTCTCCACTGTTTGTAGGTGGAAAAACGTGAAAAGTTGGCAGTGTATCAAATGCTTCTTTTCCCCACTGTAGGTGCACTGTGTAGCAATAAAGATGTGGTTTTAATGCTATGGCCAATGTGTTTGACTGGAAAGTTCCGTTTCTAACCAGGAACCCTTGAAAAGAAGGTGGTGATGAATGTACTACATTAACTTGACAGCTGAGGGTTAATCTACCACAACTGATGTAGATAATCCAAGACTAAAGGTCATGAAGATCTGTAGTTATAGTTATGGTGCCTCATGCAGGTAGTATCTCACTGTGTAGATGTCACTGCTGTAGCTGGTAAGATCCTTTCCAAAAACATGACCCTCGTTGAGCTTTTAGATTCCAAGCGCTCAGGGTGAGGGTGACGGGGCATTGGACAGAAGCACTGATAGAGGGAAAGGCTCTTATGGGTCTGTCCCATGACAGAATAGCCCAGAATATCAGCTCAACATTCCGGTGCCTCAGCTGTGGAACATTAGAATAAAGTATTTTTAATCATTATATATTAGATGATTAGATTCCACTTTTGCCAGTGTGATTTGCACATGACCTCTGCATTTAACCCATCTGTGCAGTGAAACACACACACTAGTCAACACACTAGGCTGTGAGAACATGTGCCATGTACCCGGGGAGCAGCGAGGGGTTAGGTGCCTTGCTCAAGGGCACTTCAGTCATGACCTGCCCGGGGATCGAACCGGCAACCTTCAGTTCACAAGACTGGATCCCTAACCACCAGGCCACAGCTGCCCCACACACAATGGGTTAGCAGTCCATTGCTTTAACCACTCAGGCTGCTAAAATAAAAAGAAAATAATAGCTTAATTCATTTTTCCTCACCTCTCCTTAAGAAATTATTGGAACTATTACATATAACCACTTTCTAAAGAACTATTCATTAATTTAAAGAACCATTTTGTAAACACTTAATTGTGAAGAACATTTGTAATATTTTAACCTTTATTTTTTTAAAGAGTATTCACATATATGATAATGGCTCTATACATATTTGTTAACCAAGAATCATATTTAAAGCTCAGAGACATTAAAAACCTTTATTTTAAACAGAGCTGCACTGATATGTCATTTTCATCTCTGATACAAGAACTAATTGCTGCTGGTACCAACATCATAATGACAATGTAAATAAATTACTTTAATGTATATAATGTAATGTAATGTTATGTTATGCTATGGTCCAGCCATCCCCAGGGAGTCTCAAAGTGGCCAGAAGAGGACACTGTGCATTCTAGACGAAGGAAAAATCTCACATTAGTGTTGCTTAAACATTGCTTTTCTACCTTTTCTAACAATATAATACAACCATAATTAAACATTATATCAATGTTCTTTGTTATCTAGGACAGGAAACTGCACTGTGTCAGAAGGGTGTGGATGTTTGTAGTTTGCAGCCCATGGAAGCAGTTCCACATGTTAAAAATAGCCTCTGCTTTTTGGGTGAATTAAATATCCAGTTCTGTCCTAAACCTAATTAAACCTGAGTGAAACAGCTGTTTCTCAATGAAAAACACAACAAATAAGCACAATGGGAATTCTCCCAAGATGAAAACAGGATGAAAAACAGCAGCTGCTGGGTGAATAATTCAGAGAAACTGTCTGATAGAACAGAACACAGAGAAACAAGTAACTTCATTCATTAAGCTACGGGTGCCATGTTAGCTACAGAAGGGCAGGAGGTGTTTCCAGGGAGGGGATGGGCAGTGTGTGTGTGTGTGTGTGTGTGTGTGTGTGTGTGTGAGTGAGTGAGTGAGTGAGTGAGAGAGAGAGATAGAGAGAGAGAGAGAGTGTCCACGCCAACCTGGCTCTGAATATGGGATGACATTTTATCTCCAGGGAATGAAACCCTAGGCATTCAATGGGATTTGCATTAAAAATTCAAATGTAAAAATTAAAAGCTGCTATTGGCCTTATTGCTCCTTTTTAGTTCTTTATAAAATATGAATATTAATAGTTTTTTCTTCTGATTTGTCAACATGCATTTTTTGGAAACATTACTTATAAAAAATATAAGACAGTAAATAAACATTTGTTGTTGTGGAGAGAACAAATCAGCATACATTTTCATGTTGACAAATCAATTACCATATACAGATGGGCAAGGTTCAATGAGGTGAACTTCCTCTTTAATGTTATGTTACGCCAGATTAATGACATGACTTTTAGTTTGATTTTAGTTAATTTAGCACTAGTGCTACAAATACATTACTTTATACCATGTGTTTCTGAGTGACTTTTATTGCCTTTTACTTAAAGGGGAGTTCACCTTTTCCACATAAGCACAGTTAAGAGATCTGTGTGTGTTATGTGATTAGTCAACATCAATTTTTGGACAAAATAATTTTAACATGTTTGTTGTGAGTAGAAATCAGTGTAAATCACATGTTTATTTATGTATTTGATTTGATCTTCATAACTTTCCATATTTTTACATAAAATAATAAAATGAGACAAATAAATTAGAATAAATAAATAAATTCTGCTCAAGAGTGAAATAAGGTGAACGTCCCCTTTAACATTACCACCCCCCTTTCAAGGCTAACCACGTGACACCCTCTATATACTGGGGCTGAGTGAAATTGTAAGAGATCAGACCAATTTTCTATTTTCTTCTTTTCAGGATTGACTTCAGATTTAGCTCATTTAGCTATAATATCACAAAGTTTCCTCACACAGACTCATCAAACACTCCAGCAGCTAAAACACCACTTTCACAGCAAACCAGTTCCAGACAGGACATTCAGCCTCATATGAGTAAGGTTCAGGTTCACATGATTACAGGGGAAAAGAGCCAAAACAAAGCAAAAACACGTTTAGATGTCGTGATTAGCTTGACAATAAATACAATGAAGTTGGGGTAAATGTCTCAGCTTCCGTTTTCTTGCAGGAAACATAATAACAGTAATTAAATTCGTAACAGAGCTATAAAAAATGACTGTTCCTGTAATGTATGGGTCAGTGGTGCCACTGTCAGTCACGCCATTCATTCTCTCAGCAGTGAGGGCTTCTGCTCTGATAAAATCATATAAAACAATCCACCACTTACCAAAATACACCGTTTTGTCACATTTGGGACATTTTGATGCCATTTTTTCTCCTCCGAGTGTGAATTTAAGCTGTTTTCTGGATGCTCGCTGCAGGTTATTGCTTATTTCAGTCTCAGTGATGCTGTGCACGATGGAGACAAGGAGCCCCTCCCTGTTGATGACGTCAGGGTTCCATACAAACCACACCCCTTATACTGTGATTGGCTACTAGAGTCCCTCCACCTGCGCTAGGACTGGCTAATAGTTCACAGTGCACACACACACACACGCACACACACACAATAAATATGGGATTTTTGACTATTTAATATTGACATATATTCCCTTTTGAACCATCAGCAACTAATAGTTATATATAATATTATATATATAATATCTTATATATAATATTATAATATATATAATAGTTATATATAATATTCTATAATAGCTAATTACCAAGTACAAAATGTAGGTCAATCTTTTTTTGCACATCTGAAATACTATACTACCAAATATTACTTATAAAATTACTTCTTGTATTTGTACTGTAATAAAAGCAGCCTAAATTGAATTTCACAAATACAAAACATTTGGTTTAAACCTAAAGTTCAAACATCCAGCAGCACAGGAACAGAAGTTTGTCCATCTCTGTTCATCTCTTTTGGATCTTTTTGGTCTAAAACCGAGATGGGGAACTACTGCACACTTTGGTCATTTCCCTGCTAAAACACATCTGATTTTAGTTCACTGTCAACAGATTCATCTGCTGCACCAGAAGCAAACAAAATCTGCTGGACTCTGGCCCTTGGTTTTTCACCCTGATCTAAAATAAAATGCTAAAGCTCATACATGAGAGGAGTGGTCAGCAGTAAAGCAGTGCAAGAGCTGAACCAACACATGAGAATGAAACTAGAAAAGTGTATTTCCAGGAAGAAATGCAGAATAGATTTGCAGCTAAAGTGGTTCCCAAGCTATTGCCAAGTGTCTACTAAGGGGTTGCTACATGTTTCTACGTATTTGTTAAGTGGTTGCTATGTTGTTCTTTTGCTGTTGCCACACAGTTACTAAGTGACTGGTAGGCTGTTGTTTTGTGGTTGTTACTTGGTTGCTAGTTTGTTGCTAAGGGGTTGCTAGGCTGTTGTTAAGTGGTTGTTAATGCTTAGTTCACACTACATGATTTTAGTCCAGTTTTTCAATCGCCAGTTGCTAAGCAGTTTTTTGTAGATCGTCAACAAAAACCCCTGCTTGGAGGCAAGTTGATGATTATAGCGTGCGCGCTGCACTGCACACTCATAGCCTGCACACTGTAATGCATGCTCATAACCTCCGCGCTGTACTTCTGGCTCATAGCCTGCATGGTGTACTGCATGCTCATAGCCTGCACACTGTACTGCACACTCATTGTCTGCACACTGTACTGCATGTTCATAGCCTGCACGCTGTACTGCTGGTTCATAGCCTGCACGCTGTACTGCACGCTCATTGCCTGTACACTGTACTGCACACTCATTGTCTGTGCGCTGTACTGCAAGTTCACAGCCTGCACGCTGTACTGCTGGTTCATAGCCTGCACGCTGTACTGCACGCTCATTGCCTGTACACTGTACTGCATACTCATTGTCTGCGCGATGTACTGCACGTTCATAGCCTGCACGCTGTACTGCTGGTTCATAGCCTGCATGCTGTACTGCACGCTCACTGCCTGCACGCTGTACTGCATACTCATTGTCTGTGCACTGTACTGCATGCTCCTAGCCTGCACGCTGTACTGCTGGTTCATAGCCTGCACACTGTACTGCATGCTCATTGAATGTACACTGTACTGCACACTCATTGTCTGCATGCTGTACTGCATGCTCATAGCCTGGGCGCTGTACTGCACGCTCATAGCCTGCGCGCTGTACTGCATACTTATAGCCTGCATGTTGTACTGCACGCTCACAGCCTGCGCCCTGTACTGCACACTCATAGCCTACGTGCTGTACTGCTGGTTCATAGCCTGTGCACTGTAGTGCTGGCTCATAGCCTACGTGATGTATTGCTAAGTTATATCCAAGGCGCGGGGTTGCAAATTTTCAGATCTTGAAAGAAGGAACACCCATGGCCTGGGCTGGGGGTGGGGGGTGGTATGGGGTGGCTTGGATGTTGCCCCTATAAAAAAGCTCTTAAACTGTCATAGAACCATTGTCCGGTGTACTAACATTGCCTTCAGTAGATGCCATTTTTAAAATCTTGCATAGTTTTCAAGTGTATCTTAGCAATGAGGACAGCGCTTTTCATTGGTTGAAGGGTGTTTGTGAATCTTCAGCTTGTTTGTTAAATGTAGTGCTCATGTTATTTTGATGAAAGTGTTTTCTGTATTCGCAACATGTTTGTGAATCTGCAGCGCATTGGGTCTTCATGGCCACCATACTCTACCAACCACCAATAAACTTTCTGTCATCTTCTGATGCTTTTTACACATGTTCCACGCTCTCTGTTCATCACCTGTTTGTAATGTGTTTGCAGTTGTTTAGCTTATGTTGTATGGGTATGTAGAAATAAATACATGAATAAATAAATAAAAGTAGAAATAGATTCCTGATATAAATTTAAGTATGTCCTTTTACATGACAAAATTGTGTTTATTAATTTACTTATGTCTATACAATTATTTTTCTATTTATTTCTTTATTAATTAAGTAATTAATTTATATGTGCATTTATTTATTTATTTATACTTAAGTCATTTTTCTTCTTCCATATGCAGAGTTGTCTTTTTACAGCTTCTCTTTCTGTGTGTGCACATGCAATTTGCAACCTCTGCCCCTCCCCCGCTCTTCCCTCCTCCTTGTTAGTGTGCAGACACAGACGTCAACACACATGGTGTCACTGACCAATCCCGTGTGACTTAAACAGAAAAAAAAAAATGCATTGTATTTCATAGCCTGCATTGTACTGCATGCTCATAGCCTGCATGTCGGCTGTACTGTTCTGTTCTTGTGACAAAGCAACCAGGATGAAAAATCATGTAGTTTGTGACCTCATGTCGCTGACCAGTCATATAGTGTGAAAGACAACACCTGAAAGACTCTCAATTACAACTCAACCAATCGTGTAGAGTGAATGGCACAATGACTGATGACTCAAAAAGTAGTGTGAACCTGGCAAAAGGTATCTCAGGTGGTTGCTAACATGTTGCCATGATGTAACGGGTCAATGCAGGTCAATAATGAGGGATGAATAAAGAAAGCATAGAAAAGTGCAGGACAGTAGTGAGGGATGAATAAAGAACAGACAGTGGAGTGCAGGTATATTATTATTATTATTATTATTATTATTATTATTATTATTATTATTATTATTACCTGACCTGTTTATGAATGAATGTATGCACATGTATAAGTGCAGCATGCTGATGTCATTTTCCTTTGGCTATCTGTGCCTCTGTAATCCTTCAGGACACTTGAAGGATTGTGGTCAGTGTTAAAGCCTGTATTTCAGGTAGGAGGTTATTTTTATGTTTGATTAAGCCCAGAGAGAGCTCACACTGCTGTTCAGCCCTGAGATCTGTTTGGCTGTGTTTGGTTGGTAGGGAACACATGCACAAACACACACAGTGAAGAGCAGGAATTTTGAGAGCATGGATATCTGACAGCAGCATCCATTTTTAGATATTAAGCACTTCTGCAAATCAAAGCAGTAATCCATCAACACCTTTCAGAGAGAGTTTTTATTCCAGAAACATAATTCTTTTTTTGACACAACTATTTTTCAACCTCTTGTTATGTCTTATAATTAATTAGGCTGTTTTGTGGCTTTAAAATCTGACATTTGTAAATGAACCCTGTTCTGATTGGCTATGTTGCTGTAAACCAGGGGTGTCCAAATTCAGTCCTGGAGGGCCAGATTCCTGCACAGTTTGGTGATTTCTCTGCTCTGACACTACAATTAAACATGCTCATTACCTGCTGAGCTGAATCAGGTGTGTTTGATCAGCAAGATCACCAAACTCTGCAGGAATCCGGCCCTCCAGTACTGGATTTGGACACCCCTGCCAACGGAATAGGTAGGGCAAAATTGCTGTAGAAATAGGGGATGGGTCTCCAATACTGTAGACTCAGTGGGTGTATATACAATATAGTGGTTCTTGAAAGGTTGTGAACTTTCTATATTTCTGCATAAATATGGCCCAAAACATCATCAGATTTTCACAGATTTTCAAAGTACTAAAAGTAGAAAAAGAGAACAGTTAAATAAAATGAAAAACAAATATTTTACTTGGTCATTTATTTATTGAGGAAAATGATCCAATATGACATATTTATGAGAGGCAAAAGTATGTGAACCTTTAGGATTAGCAGTTAATTTGAAGGTGAAATTAGAGTCGGGTGTTTTCAATCAATGGGATGACAATCATGTGTGAGTGGGCTCCCTGTTTTATTTAAAGAACAGGGATCTGTCAAAGTCTGCACTTCATAACACATGATTGTGAAAATGTATTGTGGCACGAAAAAAGGAGATTTCTGAGGAGCTCAGAAAAAGAGTTGTTGATGCTCACCAGCCTGGAAAAGCTTACAAAACCATCTCTAAAGAGTTTAGACTCCACCAATCCACAGTCAGACAGATTGTGTACAAATGGAGGACATTCAAGACCATTGTTACCCTCCTCAAGAGTGGTCAACCAACAGAGATCACTCCAAGAAAAGGCACATAATAGTCAGTGAGGTCACAAAGGACCCCAGGGTAACTTCTAAGCAACTGAAGGCCTCTCTCACATTGGCTGATGTTAATGTTCATGAGTCCACCAACAGGAGAACACTGAACAACAATTGTGTGCATGGCAGGGTTGCAAGGAGAAAGTCACTGCTCTCCAAAAAGAACATTGCTAGTCATCTGCAGTTTACTAAAGATCACGTGGACAAGTCAGAAGACTTGAAAGAATGTTTTGTGGACAGATGAGACCAAAACAGAACTTTTATGTTTACACATACATACATACACATTATACTTATATAGCGCCTTTCTAGACACCCAAGGACGCTTTACAATCAACACACTCCATTTACACACACCGGTGAACTGATAATACACGGAAAAGAACCTCACTAGAGACAACCAA
>BRDA01002087.1:0-13037 GCA_036984385.1 Crenuchus spilurus
TTTTAAGTGACAGTGTAGCGTTCATCAGGATAACCACTTCAGGAAAGTTTGGAATATACTGGAATATACAGATATGATCAAAAGTTTGGAGTCATCATTTCAAAGGAACTGTAGCTTTTACTTTAGAAGTCTTCAGTAGTAGAAGGGTGAGGTAGGACAATATCACCACTTTTTTGCTCAGTTTTGGTGTCTCCCACAAGCTGCTGACACTGAGCTTATAGGCTTATAGGCTTTAGAACAGCTGTTTACTGTCTATGTTTAGCACATATTTTGTGCAAAGCATCATAAGACACAGGAATATCATGGATATGTGTTTTGAGCTAATACTCATAGCACTTATTTCACTTATATTGACCAACAACACTTTTGAAATGCTTGAACATATCACCTCTTCTAGTGAGCAATAGTGTTCATTGAGGTTGTTTATGGAATAATATCTACTACTGTAGTGTGCTCAGAATATTGTTTTGTTCAATTAAGGCAAAATATGTACCCAGGTGAAATTATCCACACTAAAATGTAAATGAACAGCTGTTTTAAAGTCATTAATCTCACTGTCATCAACTTGTGAGAGACACTAACACTGAGCTAGTGACACTGTCCTTCCTCACCCTTCTGCTATTGAAGATTGAGAATCAGGAGTGGTAGCATTGGTAGATTTTATACAATTAGAAAAAAATGTCATGGAAAAATGTTCCCCAAACTTTTGAGCAGTTTTTATGGATGTTTTTGTTGATCTGATTTTAGGCATGTACTCTTGTTAAGTAGCCTTATTTCAATGAGCTATGACTGAGAAATAACTCACCATAACTGTTAGCATGAATTCAGTAACACAATGAGCTGCTGTTGCACAAAAGTGTGAAGATTATAGAACAAGCTGGATGTTGGCAGAGAGTTTTTACAGCCTCTGAGCTCACCTGCTTCTGCAAATAAGGGAATGCAGTGTGCGGTCCAGAGCAGTGGTCAAACCATTACACATTTAACTAGCACTATTAATGGATTAATTCCTGCCGCTAGCCGCAGGCCTGTACAGCCGATGTAATGAGCCAGTTGGACTTTTCCATCAGGATAAAGACTGAACCTCTGCCTGGCAAAATTATTGACGTCTCACACAGCCCACCAGCAAGATTGCTCTTAGCCGGACTTGTTGCTCTATTACATGTGCTGTGTGATCCTATCCCTTCTGACAGCTTACAACAGACATTTAGCCCAGGCCCACATGCAGCGCTGTAGCCAGACGTGCTCAGCACTTTTGGATGGAGGAGACACAGCAGGTTTCAGCTTTCAGATGGAAGCCTTTGTTCTCTGGATGGTTGTCTTTGTTTACATAGTTTCCTTTAAACCTTTAAAGGATGCTTGACGAACAGCATGGAGACCCACTGAGACTCAACAACAATTTGTCACCTCGGCGATCACTAATGACTGTGGATATTTTTAAGCTCCAACCTCGTTTTGGTAATTATTTTATTTAGTAGTCATTATTTTCTTGACTCGTTACCCCCCGCTTCAACTCATCTGGTTGTGCTGTTGTGTAAATTGCTTTTAAAAGAAAAGCAATAGTGCTATTAACCGTATTAATTAAGGCCTCCTCCTCATTTGTCTCAGATTTTAGGCCCGTTACGTGTAGGCAACCGAATGAATTACCAAATACGAGTGCAGTGCAGATCATTACATGCTCTCTGCTCACCGGGAGAGTGATTCATTATCCACCTCACCAGCAGAGGTATGATTGGAAATTCAATTAGATAATGCTTACTGGAAGGACTTTTGTTTAGTTTTTCCATCCATCTGTATAAACATAACAATAATAACAATAATTAATAATAACTTAACATTCTTCACCTGCTTGGTCGCTGTTGTTTTCTCAGTGTACATTTTTGATGAATAGATGTCACAGTTATTGGAAGTGCAATGTAAGTGCAAGCAGGTGGAGGCTTTATTGAACATACACAGTAAATCTGCCAGTGTTAAATCAACACTATTAGAGTAAAATTAACACTGAGGGTGTCAAAATGTAACACCCTCAGTGTTAATTTAACTCTAATAGTGTTAATTTAACACTGGCAGATTTACTGTGTATACACAAAGTTATCAGGGCAAGGACAGGTGCGATCGGGAATGAAAACGACAACACATGAAACAGGCAAATACAGTGATGGGAGGCGTGACCTGGGCGGAGAAAAGGGCGAAGACAAAAGGTAAACAAAAGCACATGGCACGGACCAAAGGTCAACAAAAGCACCGGGACATGAGAAAACAGAACAAGACCTGAACAGAGACTAAAACATGACAATATTCATTCAGTTGTGCTGATGGAGGCTGCTGACTTGACAAAGATCTCCATAATATGTCTCCAGAATGTCTTCTGCAAAAAAAATGTAAAATAAAAAAGCATCCACCCGACACAAAAATCCACCCTGCAAAATGGGTTTTGAGTCCGTGGACTTCTTAGGAATTTTTAATCTGTGGACCTTTTAAGAAGTTGCCCACTCCATGATAACCCAGCGACACATGCTGTGAGCGCCGACTTAACTAGAGATCAAAATGAAATCAGTGCTCTCCCACCTCTGTGATGATTCAGTGTTTACAGCCGGGTTTGTGGATGGAGCCGCGGCGAGCGCAGAGCTATTGATCTTGTTTTGAAATGAGAGCAGACGCTCTTGAGGAGAAGTGGGGAAGTTGAATCCCTGGTTGTGCACACCTGTTGTGCTTAGCCTACATTCTGGGATGAAAGTGAGAGGAGGTTTTGTAGAACGGGCAGGAGCCCTCTGGTCCATCTGTTTTCAGTATCTCAGTATGTTTTGTTCTCCACAAAATCCTTACAATCCCTGCCAGCATTGTAATGTTGGTGCAAAAGCACAAGATAACATTATACATGATGATGCATATTATGAAGATGGATAAACGTATTGGGACTGTTTAATCACTGAATTCATGTCTCAGTCTCATTGCCACAGATATAAAAAATCCAGCACCTAGCAATGCAGCCTGGCTTTACAAACATTTAGGAAAGAATAGAAGAGCTCAGTTTGAGTAGGTTGGTTTGTTGATTTAATGGTTATTGGTACACGACCAGTGCCATGCAAGCCTTACATCATCAAGCACAATGCCAAGCATCGAATGAAGTGGTGTAAAGCATACCACCACTGGACTTTGAAGCACAGTGAGTGAATCACACTTCTCTAGGACAAGCCTGGGTTTGGCCATTGCCAGGAGAATGTTACCTGCCCAACTGCACTGCATCATCTGTAATCATATGTGGGTGAGTTTCAGAAGTCAGAAGGCCTAGACGCCTTAGTGACAGTGAAGAGAAACCTTAATGCTTCAGCATACCAAAAGATTTTGGACAAATTTTTCTGCTCTGGCATGACTGTGCCCCTGTGCACAAGGAAAGGTTCGTACAGGCATGATTGGGTATGATGTAGAAGAAGGTGTAATGTATAGGTACTCCTATACTTTTATCCATGAACTGTAATCTGTGAATTATGCCATCTAGTACCATTTGAACACTGGTGGTCACACTAGCACACTCAGAATCATGCAACATATAGCCAGTTTAACCCATACATCCAACAATAAAGGTAGCATCATATTACATAATGATAGAAAAAGTGATAACATAGTAAACAATTCCAAATTTTACCCTGTCCAGCATGTATATGCTCATGTCATAATTACTCTAAGGTAGAATTCATGTTATCCACTTATAAACTAATGTCCCATTTCACTTATAAAAATATGTCCCCATCAGTGGGGAAAGTTTTTTGTAAAATAGTCAAAAATAGTTTGTTTTCATTGCTGTTAAAATTCTACTTTAATTCCATAGGGATGCCAATAGAATTTAATATTTTTATAGAGGTGAGGTTTAACCTGTTAGGTTCAAACTGAAGGCCCAACATGTGCATGTCCACACTGGCCATAGTAAAAAGTATCAGTATGTAAAACATGGCAGCACGATGGCTTGGTTGTGAGCACATTCACCACTCAGTGCTCAGGTCTTGGGTTCAAGTTTCCATGTTCTCCCCGTGTCTGTGTGTTTCCTGTGGTTTCCTCCCCACAGTCCAAAAACAAGGTGAATTGGCTACTCTAAATGTGTCTGTGTGTGCATGAATGTATGTGTGTATGCCCAGATATGGTTTGGCACTCTGTCCTTGGCGATCCCTCTAGTGCTCGATGCAGTCCTCCAGGTGGATGGGCACTTCCGATTGAGATGCTGTGTGCGATTGGCAGCTTCTCATTGGTGTGTGTGGTTGAGTTCTAAGTTTGTAAAAGGATTGTGTTGACTGTGAAAGCATCCTTGGGTATAAGAAAGGCACTATATAAGTGTAACATTCATTCATTCAAAACTGAGCCTTTCTATACATACATACATACACGTTATACTTATTTAGCGCCTTTCTAGACACCCAAGGACGCTTTACAATAAACACACTCCATTTACACACACCGATGAGAAGCAGCAGCCAATTGCGCACAGCGTACTCTCAACCGGACGCGACCGTCCACCTGGAGGACTGCATCGAGCACTAGGGGGATCACCCAGGACAGAGTGCCAACCATA
Source organism: Crenuchus spilurus (assembly GCA_036984385.1). Classification (NCBI taxonomy): domain Eukaryota; kingdom Metazoa; phylum Chordata; class Actinopteri; order Characiformes; family Crenuchidae; genus Crenuchus; species Crenuchus spilurus. The sequence goes on from BRDA01002087.1 coordinate 4,562, forward strand.
TCTGGGCATACACACATACATACATACATACATTCATTCATACACACCAGGGTAATTTTTTTAGAGTATCCATTCCACCTTATCTCCATGTTTTTGGACTGTGGGAGGAAACCGGAGTCCCCGGAGGAAACCCACGCAGACACGGGGAGAACATGGAAACTCCTATGTACAGTATATTGTGTTTTCTATGTGCTTCATACTTCGGTTACAATAAATGTCTTAACTAAAGCTCAAATGCACATGAAGTAAAGTTACATTAGAGAATATTGGAACTTTTCCTATGTTCCTAATGCATTGTCACTTATGCATGTTATGGCTAACACCAGATGAGTCCTGCAGATTCTGTTTGTACTATATCTGCTCAGCTCAGTACATTTCAGAACCTCTCCGTTCACCTTTGTCTATGGAGTTCCATTAATGCCCCTGAGCTGAAAACTGATCTGCTGCTTTTCCAATGCATTAGTTCATATTGAAACAACCTGCCTGTCCTGCTCATCCCACCTATCACACACACTCAGCAGACTGTGTTTGGGGAGATGCACCAGTGCACTTCCATCTTAGATCCTCACACTAATGTGTTGATGATGATTTGTTATGTAAGCAGCATAAACGTCAGGTCTCGTCTCTCTTTCCTGCATCAGAAAGAGAACGCAGTATCTCTTGTGGCCATTGTGCTCCAGTCAACAGGAATTTTACCCTCATTCTGTCACTCGGCCCTTTTACATCTCAAACTGTTAATCAGCGCCAGGAAATATGTCAGGCAGCTGAGAAAAAACCCTCTGAAATGCTGCGCATTCATCACGTTGGTGGAGGTACGTAAGATAGAGCTGTTGAGTGGGATGAATGAATTCATCATAAAATGAGACGGCAAGGGGCTTTCAAAAAATTATTCCCTCAAAGGAAAACACGAATGAGTTCACACTCTTCTATTGTAAACACCTATTCTCTGCCCATACCAGACTCATGAGCAGCTTTGAAGGCTTTTCAGTTCGACGCTCACCGACTCTGTCTTTCCATTTCGTCAGCTTCAGATGTCAGATTTCAAGTCTTTCATGTACCGTAATTGGAATTGTCGTGTCCACTTCAAGAGCAGTAGGTCTATCAGGTTTGGCCAGTTTTCCCTTCTGTAAAGGGTGTGTCTCATTGTGTGAAGATAACAGAGCCTTAATCATACAACTTCATGACCACAAACACCAAGGACAGGGTTGCCTTTACCAGGCCTACCAAGCTGGTTGAACCACTTTGTCGTCTTTGAAGGGATGTCATTGAAGAACCACTTTTGATTCCCCAAAGAAGCTTACAATTCAGTCCTTTCAATGCCAACAACAGAAATAAGTGCGTATTGTTGGCTCCATGAATAACCTTTCAACTGATTTTGTTAAAGAGCCATTAACTGAAATGTTCCTTAGGACACAACCTCTTTGATTCCAAGTTCATATAAGAATGGTCATTAATATTAGAAAATACTACTTTCATTTGGCATTACCTGAATATGGGACCACTCTTACATTCTTTAATATCATGACTACATATCTTACATATTCACTTCTAAGTTTTGGAGTTTACCATTCATAAAATATTCTTCAAAATACAGGGTCCAAAACATTTTTTTGGGGGTGTTACTGTAAATTAGGGAAAAAATATTTTGGGTCCCTTTAGAACTTTTTGATTCAGTTGGAATTATTATAGATTAAACTAATGAAATGTTCTTTAGGGAACCAAAAGTGGTTCTATTTCACAGCTCCAGAGAACCCTTTTTGGACCTTTATTTTTAAAAGTGCAGTTCATTTAAACGAAATGACTCACATCCTTGATGGCAAGGGCAAACTTCCATCTCGGTATGCGTTGACATGGGTTGTAATACGCTGTGACTTTGATAAATGTCCCTGCCAAAGGGGTCAGTTGTAATTCTGAGAGGGTGAAGGCCCCTGAGCCCAGAAGACTACTCTGATCATGAAGGGTTGAAACAGCAGCCATAGCAGTGTTGAGTGGGTTAGAGTTTTCTTCTTGCACTGCTGTGTATCAGAACCCGCAGTATTTGTCACAGCCAGAGCTGTGTTGTGACTGCAGTGTGTTTGAGTGTGGGCATTATGTTTTGGCCTTGAGTCAGACAGAGTGGAGTCATGCTTTTTGTGCACAGAGCACGCACACAGTGACCTTATCCCAAATACACTTCAGAGGGAGCTTCCCAGCAGGGTGACTATTGAGTGTTTGGGAACATAAACATGAAATTAACTTCATATACAGAGTGCTATTCTTGTCTGTGGTCCAACTTTAAATGGTGATGGGAACGGAAGTGGGAAATAGGTGTTAAATTGAAACAATAGCTAAAACAATATGAAAGTGATCGTTTTCCTCAGACTGGCTACAGTTGTTGACATAGCAGGCTGACAGTAGGCAACCAGGTTTGGCAATGTTTTATTAAAAATAATAAACATTAAATAACATTTTTATTTCAGACATTTTATGCTTTATATTTATATGCTGTGACAAGTATGTTTCTATCCTCATATTTTATAGATGGGGTGGGTTGTATTTTTTCCTGTGCACATGCTTAATTCTCGTTAGTTATGTAACCACACTTACTTCTGATATATGTGAAAGAAATGAAACGCGTGATAACAAATGGCTTCATAGCAAGGCTACTCATTTCACGTCCGCGCTATAAATTGAGTTTCTATCATCCTGAATATTGCTGCTCTTGTAGAGGGGGAGGAGGGCTCTACTGTGGTCAGTAATGACCCTGTCAATTCCCTGATCCCGTTATTTATAATAGTGGGAAGACGGCCTTTTTATAGCCTTTTTTTTCATTTCGTCACAGACAGGCTGTGAGAATATATGTGTTACTCACCCTGGCTTTTTTTTTTTTTTTTTTTTTGCATTGTATATATAGGAGGAGTCGCTTTCCTGCGATTGTCTGGACGTATTTTATTTTCCCCACCAGTATTCCGACAAGCCCCGCCCCGTTTTAGCCAGCTCCTTTTGAGTACGATCTACTAGCCAATCGTAACACAGGCAGCGGTAAAATATTAACCAATAGGAGCGCGCGAGGGCGGGGATTTTGTCGGAATACGGGTGTGCAAAGAAAGCAACGCCGCTCTCTCGCTTCTCCAAAGTTGCATTATTGAGTGTCGCTACGTCGATGAGGATTGTGCTTGCCGAGAGCCCGACTGCTGGACGAAGCTCACCCCCGAACACGGTCTTCATTTTTGCCATTTCTTCATTTGGTTCGTTGTCTTCTTTCAAGATGACAGAGGAAAAGAATGTTCGCCATATAAAGCTGGTATGTTGTCCTGTCTTTCTTTCAGACGCTTCGCTATGCTCACTAGTTATAAGGGCTTTAATGGGAAACAAGCTTCGGCTGCGCTGTTTAACGGTTTTTTCACAGGATTTGTTTTACATTTCCGGTAAACATAGAAACCTGGTGTGTAGTATGGTATTGTATAGTGTATTCAAAAGCTCATAACTTTAAAATAAATATAATATAAAGTAGCTGTAATGCCAACATCGATACCTCAGAAACGAAGTAACTGCGTTTATCAACCTATCTTTGTAATTCCTGAGGAAAACGCCCTCGTTTAAGTCATGTTGTTATTGTGTGTGCGTGTGTGTGTGTGTGTGTGTGTGTGTGTAGGGAAGAACAGGACATTGTTGAGTTTCAATGAGAAACAGGCTGTGTAGTTTGGGGAATGTTGGCTTGAAGAAAGTACGGTCTGCATTATGTGTTAGCAGATGTCAGGCTTTATGGAGAATGCTTACATAGAGAATTCATACAGTACGACAGTAACACACAGTTAGCCAAGCACGGTGACAGCCTCGTCTGTGAAAAACTCTAAAGAAAATAGTTACCTCACTGCAACTCGGTTTCCCAGACACTTGTAAAGGTGAGCTCGAGTTCAGCATCGGATATGACAAGAAGTTCAGCTCTTAAAACAAGTTTGTATTTCGAAAGCTTTCGTCCTAGCCTAAGTCACATCTCAGAAAACAGACAGCTGCATGAGGCAAAAGCAATGTAACAGAGCCATGAATTCATCTGTCATCTAATCTGCCTGATGGCTTTGTGCCATTGTGCATTTGTAATGTTTATCCACACAGCCATTTCAGAATATTATGACCACCTCAACCATGAGTCTGCTTCTCAGGCCCAGATGTTACTATTCGCTGACACTTTCCTCGTTGCTCCTGTGTTCATTATAGAGGTTAACTGGTCCAGTGTTGTGAATTGGTGCTCTGTACCACTCATCGGAGTTGTTGTTTCCCGCTGGCAGCAATGGTCTGTGGGTGACTACTGTTATTCCACTGGGAGGCACTCGATTTGATTCTCAGTACACCTTCACTATTGCAGCTCTAGAACTTCCTGCAAAGTTAGTAATTTCCAAGATGCTACCACCTTTAATGTTTTTGACATGTGTCTATGATGACCATTTTACACTCTGTTACGACTGACTGGTGTGCTCTCTTATTTATAAGTGCAGCAAGCCCTGTTACATGGCATCTGTGACGTCAGGGTCCAAAACAGTTATTCCAAACCAGGGGTGGTCATAATATTCTGATATAACTGTGTACACGGTTAATTCATAACCAGAATCAAATTATAATTGAGTCATGCATTGGCCCTCAAACACACAAAAATGTATTTCTTATTCAATATCTGTGCTTTTCTTTTCCACTTTAGGTATGCGTAAACAGATGTATGATGTAAAAATGTTGCAACGTTTAGTCTTGATGGATTTGTCAGAGTGTGGCAGTGCCGTGTTTTGATGCTCGTGAAGCCGTTGACATTCTAAGTCACTGGAATCCTTCAGCAAGTTTTGATCTGAAATACCTATGCGTCTACATGCAACTCTTTTGCATTGTTACACTATTATGAACACTATTATTTATATGGATGTTGTCATTCTGTCACTCTTATGATCTTCGTCATGGATAATATTGGTTATGTGTCAGTTTGGCACCGCTGGAATACCCCATCTGTGCTAAGCTGAAGGTCATAAAAATGTCATTTAGCAGCTGTCACTTTCACAGGAGTATTGCCCAGATTGATCTGATTTGGTCCCTGGTCAAATCCATAAAACTTGTCCGCTAATATAGTAACAGGTCTAATCCCATTTATATTTATGGATGAAAAGCTGGAATGCTATTTACAGAGGCACAGACACAATGGTCACTCAATTTCCCCCTGCTATGATGGTCCCTTCGTGTCCATGCATATTTATTTTCAATACAGCAATGGACTTGGATCACTGCCAGCTGCAGGATGGTTATTTAGTCTTACTGTTTCATTATCCTTTCCTAGCATCCATCACAACAGAGCAAATCAAAGCGAAGAGACGTGAGGGACATTGGAGAGTTGACTATTTTTATATTATAACATGATGAGCTGTCTTGGATATCTGACACATGAGCAAAAGCCAGCAAGTCCTCCAGATAATGAGATGATTAGGTACAGCATGACAAAAGCCCACATTTGGACTGGCCTGTGCTTTTTTATGGCTCTGTATGTCATTGTTTGTGTTTGTGCCACAAGACCAGAGGCATAGAGGATCATTATGACCAAAGGGCACCCAATTGGAGACCATTGTTTTCATTTGTGCTGTAATTGTTACGATTCCGAAAAAAATCTCAGGCAGTGAGGCCTGAAAACAGATTCAAAGCAGCTGAGAGAAGAGAAGAGGTTGTTGCTTTAATTGATTCATTTGTGTGGTAGCCTGTGTTTCAGAGCGGAACTCAAGCAGAACAAAGTGCTTCCTCGCATAATGTGACCCAGAATGCAGCACCAGCTCTTGCTCCCAGAAATTGTGGTTATTGTAGCCAAGAAGATTGAGATTTCGTGAAAATGACTGTCCTCCAGGGTATTTCTGTGCAAAATCACATGCTACATGCTATATCAATTGGATAACAATGCTTGCACAGAAACATAAACAAAAAACTACGATACAGTGATGACTGAATGATACAGTTCCGTTACTCATCATCTTAGTATTCCATGGCTCTATTTCCAGATTTTGAATCATCAAGACTCTATACACTGTAGGCTGTGTGTACCCAACTCAAAAGAAATGTAGCGCGATGCAGTGCTTTCCATCATCAGCCTCCTAAAGGTGTTATCATTTTCAGCTGCCTTTGAGCTATTCAGTTATATCATGTGCTAAATTACTAGACCAGCATACTAAACAAAGGGTTAGTTACAATCCGGAATGTTTTCCTGATGCCCGACAGATAGAGATCTTCTGAAAAAATCTGAGATAACTAACCCATATCTGAGATCTGAGTGTGGCTCACACAGATGCTTGTGTTTTGTCTGCAAATGTTACTTACTTTTAGATAAGTAAAGCATAACTAACAGTTCTTACAGTTAGTTCAGCATGCTGTCTTATAGTTTAGGAACATTTGAGAATGTCTGTCTGGTCTGATTTTGAGAAGTGCTGATCTAACAGCGATAGACGTGGCGTCGCTCGGAGCATCTCAAGATACCAGGTGCAAACTTCAGTGAGGTTTAAATCTGGATATTTCATGGTCTCAGTGCCCTTAATGAAAAATGACCTTGTAGAACTCTTTCATATGTTCATTCGTGGTCAGATACTCCAAATTGATCAATTTGCTTACTGTATATGCAACCCTGATAACAAGCATTGCAGGGACAGTTGGCAGGTAATTTTAGCAGTGTGGCAATTGTAATGCAAGCTAATATTCAGAAGTAAAGATTGTAAGGGATCATATGCCCCTCTGTCTGAATACGTTAGCAGGTCTCGGCCTGTGCGTCGAGCAGCGGGGAATTGTCATGCATTATGAATGAGTTTCTCTTCTACAAGCAGATAATTAATTTCAGGAACACAAACACAATAGGGCTCAGGAATAGGTCTTGCTGAGTCCAGCTCTTGTGTGCCGCCTGTTTTCTCACCCTGCTGCCATGGTGCTCTAGTGGTGCCATAAGAGCTCCAGTTTGTGCTCTCTGCTCGGATAGAGACTCTCCGCAAGCACTTGACGTGTTTACCGTTTTAGCAGTAACATATGGAGCTTTTCGGGACTTCATTCACTATTCATGCCTGATCCACCATAATGTTCCCAAGAGGAGCCACTTGGTGAACGGAGGCAGGCCTTGGATAATGAAGTTATGAAGTCAGCCATCAGTGAGACACTGCTGTACTTACATACCACTGCACTCATGCTCAGGACTAAACTGAGTGCAGTAATGTGTCCCTGGGAAGTTTCCCATCCTGTGGCTACTCTCCAGTAGCTAGCATGCCGTTTGCACATGTCACATTACGAAGTGTTTCCTGAAAAAAAGGCTTAATTGGATTTTTTTGCCAGGGTTGATCTATGTCCTGCTGCTCCTGAAGACATGCCCTGGACCTACCAATACCCATATAACCAGTAGCAGTCGAGGACTTTTGTTGTTTTGAAAATATATTTGAACTTCTCTAGCTTTTGCTGGGTTAATAAGTAACCTGTACAAACTAGTTAAGATTTTTTTTGGGGAGTAAACAGCAAAGCACTTTTGTAAGTCACTCTGGATAAGAGCGCCTGCTAAATGACTTAAATGTAAATGTATGTAGGATGTGGGTGTGAAAGAGCACACAGGTACTTGACTCTCACAGGACTACTGACCTTGGGCAGAGGCCACATGCTCAAATTCATCTGTTGCACCTGCTGGCTATGGCATACTCTCTCAACAGGAAATGGTATCTTGGTCACCTTATTGTTTAGTGACATTCAGCAGTGTGTCGATGTAGCCAGCTCACTCTTTTCTATATGTGATAGTGGGAATATTTAATACCTCCTGTAAAAATCCAGGTTTCAGATTTTGGGTGGGCAGTATAACATGTTTATTGTTAATATTACCAGTACTTGTAGAACACTGACCAGCTGCATTATTATGGGGGCAGCCATGGCCTGACGGTTAGGAATCTTGTCGCCGGTTCAATCCACAGGCAGGTTATGACTGAAGTGTCCTTGAGCATGGCATCCAACTCCTAACTGCTTCCTGGGCGCCATGAATAGGGGCTGCTCACTGCTTCGGCACATGTTCTCACTGCCCCCTAGAGAGTGTGTGTGTGTGTGTGTGTGTGTGTGTGTGTGTGTGTGTTTCACTTCACAGAGGTCAAATTCATGTACACATTGGCCAGTAATTGTACACTTTATCATTTTATTACAAAGAGAGGATTATTATGATGTAGTGCTGGGCGATAAAACGATATCTATTTTTTTCACGATAAGTTTTCCCTCGTTGACGATAAGCCGGGACAATAGAATTCGATAAGCATTAACGTTTGTTTCCATTTTGCATCTAAGCAGCTAGGCAGTGAGTTCTAACGTGTAATACTGCTGCTTGTTAGCTCCTGCTCACCAGTGCCGCCAAAATACACTGTTGTGTGTTTAAGACAAGCTGTGATTGGCTGGGTGAGAGAACGTGAGGTCCCTGTGTGCTGGTCTGTTTGTGTGAGAAGGAGAAGGGGGGGGGGGGGCTTGCTGTGGG
>BRDA01002087.1:13047-26121 GCA_036984385.1 Crenuchus spilurus
TTGGCTGGGTGAGAGAACGTGAGGTCCCTGTGTGCTCGTCTGTTTGTGTGAGAAGGAGAAGGGGGGGGGGGCTTGCTGTGTGTGTGTGTGTCAGGCGAAGTGCTAGCATTAGCCTGTTAGCTTGGTTCTCTAGTCTGTTGTTTTTTGGAATGGCTGCGGCCGACAGCAATCATTGTAAGTTTCAACAATAAAGCGACGACTGTAAACGTCTTTCTCGTCCATCCTTTCATCGCATCCAGCCGGACGCTACAATATTATGTTCTGGCAATAAACATTTAAATATTTTAAACAGTAACATTTCATGTATTTAGTTTGATGTTTTTAGAAAGATGTTGTTTAAAACTATGACAGTGTTAGAAAATGTAATATCGTGATAATTATCGAGATTGATCAATATAGAAAAAAATATCGTGATAAAATTTTTGGCCATATCGCCCAGCTCTATTATGCTGTAGAATTATTGTTGTAGTCTTTTATAAAATGTCACTCTTTTTTCTTTTACTGGTGCATTTGATCTGTTCCTGCTTATCAAATCTCAGGAAAAAGCTAAATATTTAGATTCATTATTATGTATTGTGAAATGTTTTCAAGTACCGGGATATTATATTTGTGCCACATCAATGACCCATCAGTGGCTTCCATTATATATGTTTTGTGTTGCCTTCAGGTTTGCTCTTCTTTTCTAAGTACAGGGAGTCTTTACTCCTTTAAAAAGACAGCAGTTCAGCCTTCCATCTCACTTCACTCCAAAAAGGTGCCAACTTAGTGCATGTCCTGAAACAGCGCTTTCCCACAACACCACAAACGTTTTGGTCCATCAATCCAACAGATCTTGTTCAGCAAACGTACAGAGAGCCTACAGCCTAGTTCATTTATCACCGTCCTCTCTGCACAGAGGCTGCAGGGAACTCTGTGTCAGCTCTGGCTCCAGGCTGATGGAAGTAGGGGAACGTTTGGGTCAAATCTGCCATGCTGCTGTGGAGGTGGAGGCAGACGAGAGGTCAAGAGTTTCCAGCAGCAACTGAGGGAGGCTCCTGCTGTGGCTGTTAAAAACTGCCAATGTTTTTTTTATTGTGTGTGTGTGTGTGTTTTTCCTGATCTCACCTGGCCCTTGGGCTCATCAGCACCGTCATCCACCCTGACCCCTGAGCCTCGTCCTCTGGGACTGATAAAAACACAGGAGTGCAGGTAGGGAGGGGCACTCCTGAACATGATGTTCTGGGACACACACATACACACAGTTGTGGAAAAGGGCATGCACATTCATGCTGTGTGTGTGTAATATCGCTTTGAATGTTCGGAGAAATTCTAAGCTACATTATACAAGCAGCAGACATGAATTCCTAACATAATGCCGGACACATTCAGAGAGTTCATGTTCCTACTCAAGACTACGGTATACACCTAGGGACTGGCAATATGTTTAGCGGTATTAAAAGAAGCAGCCACCTTTCATTTCTCCATCCTAGGGGACAAGATAGGTTTCTGCAACATGAAGAAACACTTGTCAAACTTTAATTAGCCACGACATATAAATGCTCAGCAGACGGGAGCATGCACAATGGAGACATCAGCGATGCAAACATACTCACCTCTTGAGTCATTTATGATAATCGCAGCAGGCACCAAACCAAACAGTGTTGGATCTTTAAATAAATATGTGCAGCTAACCTCAGCGCACCTTCGCTATGTATTCTTTTCAAACTCTCAGTGGAGGGATATCAGAGCCTGTTAGATCCCCACCGTGTGAGCGTCAGACTCTCAACAGAGAGTGCAGCACATGGGCAGAGAGCAGGTAAAGGAGGAGGAGACGGAGGAGGAGGATGGATGAAGGGCAAAGCTGTTTCACCAAAGCTCGTCCCGACACATGGCTGACACCCGCTGGCTCTGCCGCTCTCCTCAGCCGAGTGAAGAGAGCGCACTCCCACTCACTCCGGCAACTCCAGCCCAGCTGGATTAGAGCACCACTGAAAAAACCCACTCTACACACTGCATAATCCATGAATTCAAACAAGCCATATGTGTTTATCTATAGCTTGTGGCGTATGGTGTTAAAGCGTCTTTTCATAGAACAGTAGCTACAAAACAAGCTCATCTCATTTAATCTCGATTAAGCATGAGCACACAGAGATGCTGCTGTTATTGTTGCGTTCCATATTCCTTTCTTTCTCAAGTACAGAGACTTGGAATGGTTAGGTTTGTGCTCAGACTGAGTGGGTTTTGTGTAGCCTGTGTTTGTATAGAAGTGTTTTTGTGCTGATAGGAAACAAACCAGCTCACACAGTATGAACAGTGTAACCATAACAACACTGTTACCACCATGTTCTACTTTGTTTATGACTCTACTAGCTATCTAGAGCTGATTTCATATATGAACTCCATTCAATCAGATTTGTAAATTATACAGAACGGATCTTTCACACATGTATCGTGCAGTTGGTGATTGTCCATGTCATACATGTTCACACTGGAGGGAAATGTTGCAGGTGCTTCATTTTGAGAGTCGGGCCTGTTTAGCGTTTGTTGTTGGCATCACATGACGTGCTGAAATGTTTTAATTACAGCACATTGATGACGGAAGAGGCTATTGGCTCTTCTGTAATGAAGACTGTTTTAACATCAATACTAATAGTACCCGTATTTGCTCATATCTGCAAATATCAACGATAGAGTGGAAAGAGAGCAACATGTCATCAACACTGTCTGTGTGAATTCTGCAGAACTATTCTATTCACACGCACTCACCCAGAGATTCTCTGGACTTTGTACTAGAGGGTTGACTGAATAAAGTCTGGGTAACATCCAAGTCATTTGTATTAGTCATTTACATTCACACATACAGCTCCTCCAGATAAATTCTGGAAAAGTTCAGGGTTAATGTGCACATGGGAAGTTAGCTGAATTAGCGGTTTAGTTTTTTCTAAACATTTTGTCCTAAAGTTGTGGTCAAATGCGCACAAAGTTAAAGAGCTTTAACCTGCAAATATACAAGCTTCTGAAGGTTGCATCTGTTCTAGCTAAATAATTAGAGGAACTGCTCCTCATGTGTCCCATGTGTTGCACTCAGTTGCATAAAAACCTATTTGACATTATGTTTCCTGCTGCTTAGCATTTTAGCAGCTTTAGTTTTTAAGGTAGATGCCAGTTCTCGCGATGGAAACAAGCAACTAGCTCTATGAAAACAAGCCCAAAATAAGCCCAACTGGCAACCCATCACATTCTGTAAAACCGAGGCTGCTTTTAAACAGTATAAAGGTAAACATTTATTATGATATTATTACATTACATTGCATTTAGCGGACACTTTTATCCAAAGTGACTTACAATAGTGGGAAAGTACAAATGCGAAAAAAATAAATAAAAATAAAATAATAATAAATAAAAATAAATAAATAAAAATAAATAAATAAATAATAGAGTTGTACTAGTATTTACTAGTACTAAGTATTAACATTTCGATATCGAGTGCTGAGTGCATATCAGTACTCATACATAAACAACACCAAAATTATGTTAAACACTTTTAATATAAATATTTTGAATAACTTAAATTATTTAAGAAATAATTAATAACTAAAATCTTTTATGCTCTGATCTGAGGTCAGAGCCATTCTTTCAGTGTGCTCTTTATCCCACTCTTTATTATATTTTTTCCGATATTTGGGCCACTTACTCGAGCTCATTCTTATGCTGCGCCTCGTCGCTGTGGGCTCTGCTTGACTACCTGCTGTGTGGGTGTATGACTGGTCAACTTGGGCGGGAGCGATAAACAAGAAACGGGAGCTTGGAAGGGACAAACTACATACCACTCGTCTTTTGCTGGGAGCTGGGAGATAATCAAAGAGTTTCACTCAGAAAGAAAGTCAAGCCCAAATAAGCAACTTCACGTTCAATAACAAGCCCAAAAAATTGCAACCTGTGACTCACGAGATTTGCAAGCGACTTTAGAAAAAAACAAACCCAAAGTCGCTTATGATAAGCAGATTTGGCAACACTGAAGATGACGTGTAACGGGTTTTAATATATCACAGTTATATTTATTCTATTTCTATTTTTTCTATTTTGGTTTTCACTACTTAACCAAGCTACATTTGCTTCTTTACTCAAACTGCCATGAATAATGTCAATGTTAATGACAAATTTAGACAAAATTAGATTAAATATACCTCAATCTGTGTGAAAGTACTGACATGCACAATCACAATGAGGGTAGTTAATTTCTAATGAATAATAGGAGATCTGCCACTGCAGTGAGGTGTTAAATCCCTCAGTTATCCTCGTGGACACAGCACAGGACGTTGGTTATTTCACCCTGAGAATTGTCCAACGATCAGTGTATAATGTGTCAGTACACTGTACAGGAGAGGTGTTCATGGTGTGAATGTACTGGAAAACTAACTTGAATCAGAAGATGCAACAGGAATTTCTGAATCAGTTTGGGAACCGCTGGGTTATTGGTGGATAACCTTTCACAACATGCAGTGTCAAGTGTGCTTGGACAGTGATGGTGGACATTTTCAGTTGTAACATCGGTCTTCTTCACACAGACTGATGTGTATTTAATCCAAATTTCATCACCATAACTTCATTAGTGTTACGGTTATTCACAGTTGTTTGGGTAAAGGAGCAAACAGCCTGTACAACCTGATTGGTTGGCTGATGGGCCTGTACCTGACATTATTAAGCGGTTTCATTAAAAGTTGTTTTGTTTCATTCTGACAAATAAAAGACAGACAGCAGCATTTTTAAAAGCAGACACATTCTACCCATCTCCTCATAGCTTTACATGTAAAGTTTGGAGCAGCATTTGTGGATAGTCTGAACACAGCCTTACGCTGAATCTCAGAGAAAGGTTAGTGAAGATAAATGTGGGGTAGCAGAAGCTATAGCAGTTGGCCTTGGTCAGCACGCTGCAGCAGCCTTTAATCTAAAGCACTGACAGCACATGCCCCCCTGCATGCCTAACTCAAGACAGGTGAAAGTGAGATCATCTCACACACACACACACACGCTTCTCTTCTCAAGCTTCATTACATACAGTTTAACCTGCATTTTGCTGTCCCAGAATCCACTCTGTTACATATGACCTGCAGTCTTGAATGGAAATAGAATGGAATGATGGGAGGGGGGTGCTGCAGTATGTAAGTGTGAACCAGATTAACTCATTCTTGGCATTCATGATTAAACAGCCCGAAGCAAGGAGCCCTATAAAACTCTCCATATGCTATTATTCAGCAGACTCCACTAAGCACAAGACCGTTAGTTTTGGGAACGTGTTAACAGACCTGCTTTAAAGAAAACGGTCTTGTTCTGGTTCTTCCCATTATGTGTTTATTATAATTGAGTGAGTGTAATAATGTAAACCACATTTCCATTTAATCATCACTGGGACACATTTTCTGTTATTTGGCTTATTACTGTATTTACAATAGCCACTGTTGTTCTCTTTATTTGGCTTGATGAAAGCTCTATGATGCATTCATTTTGTTTCATTTCTTCATTCAGTGCCATTTGCACGGTCTGCAGTATTTATGTACATAAACATAGCAAAGCTCCCACATTCTGGAACTTTGTCTCTTTGCACTGTAAACATTATTTGCGCAACTTTTTTGGGGGGGAAAGAACAAATGAATAAATATCAAAGGACTGCTCACTTAAACACAACCGAAATGGCATAAATGGAACAACTAGATCTTGGCATTTCAATGTTCAGATTCAGCAAAGCAATCAAAGGCTGCTGAGAACCACAATGCCTTTCTATCCACCCTGACCCACGAAGGAAATACCAGACATTACAGCTGCTTATAAATAGAAGCCTCTGACTTTCTGCAGCCCAATACAGGATGAAGAATACTTCTTTGGGGGTCTTTTGGAAACCTGCCATATTCTTTCTCCGTCTCTTGCTTTTTCTCGCTCTCTTTTTCACTCTCTCTTTCACCCTCTGCCCTCCTTCTGCATGGCTTCACAGACTTGTAACACCTCACAAACAGCTGTTAATTTATTAATATAAAGTCTTGCTGTTGCGACGGTGTTTCGTGACGGTGCTCCCGTGGGGAATTGTGAGCAGAAACTGACCCTATAGTGAGTGTACCTGTTACACACCGCCTAGAATATTCTACAAACACTCTGCACTTGTACTTTTTGATTGTTTTGCTAAATAGTGCAAATGTGATCTACATAAATATCTTTTCAGGATGGATTACACTACGTTACGTTGTTCAAAATAGTTGAGTGTAGTGGTGTGACACATTTTTGCCATAGTGTTTAATATCAGACTAAATTACAACAAAGCTCAGTGGGGGGGGGGGGGGTTGGTCAGGTCATCACCTCACACCTTGTCACCCTCAATGTTAGTGGAGGTGCTATGATCTACAGCATGGGCCATTAGTGCCAAGAGCCAGCTCAGAAACCTTTATAAATATTGAATTAAGCTTTTCAAGCTCATTTTCCCTTTCCAGAAGGACTATCTGAATACGGAGGGGTTAAGTTCAAGGTTGGATTTTGGAGCATAATGAGAGGCTGGAGGGAGATGCAAGTGGGAAATGAGATATCATAACATCTCTCATCAGTAGGACGACTTTTATTAAACACACACTGTACTAACTGTGCTAGTCTTGCTTGGCTATGATCCAGCTTGTAGAAGATAGAATCTTAGCATCCATTCAGTGGCACCTCAAACAAAAGGTCTCTGTGAGAGGACTGCTACACGTTTGAGTGGTAGTGAGAGAGTACGAGCTTTGATGATGAATATGTTCTTTTGGATTTCATTGGAAGGAAGCTGATGGATGCAAAGTGGAATTCCATCAGCCACTAGCATGCAAATAAAGGTTGTGATACAGGTACTGTAAGATCATAGTAATTCACACTTTCACTTTTATAATTCAGTCTTTGTGATGATGACAGAATGTGTTTTTTCTCTTCTTGGGACATTGGCCAGTGTCCATAACCAGGGCTCTAAAGTGTGACTTAATTTCTCAATGGTGTGACTAAAAAAATCTCAAGTCACATCAGTGCAGCCAGCTATAGAAACCTGTTTCTGTCACATACCATTTTTTTAACTGCCGTTTATCATGCTGTTGTGAGTTTGTACCTCCGATTTGTGCCTTTTTTCTATCACTTCTGACTTTATATCAAGCAGTTCTTACTTTTGTAACAGGTAGGACTTATTTAAAGGAAATTTGCAGCTCCTTAAGAAAGCAGCACTTGGGTTGTTGCCCCTTTAAGAAAGTTGTACCAGAGTGGAGATCTTTGAGTCGTGTTTGTTCCACTGTTGCCAACTTAGCTATTTTGTCACTATATTTAGGTGTTTTTGTTTGTTTGTTTGTTTGTTTGTTTTTCCAAAAAAAAAATGAATTACAACAAATCTAGCGACTTTTCCTGGTGCTATTGGAAACTTTTAGAGACTTTACATGAAAGCACCAATCGTTCTGCAGTTACTGTCCCCAGCGAGCAGCAGGTACTCTTCTTAGTCTACACACAGTAAATCTGCCAGTGTTAAATCAACACTATTAGAGTTAAATTAACACTGAGGGTGTCAAAATGTAACACTCTCAGAGTTAATTTAACTCTAATAGTGTTGATTTAACACTGTGCATTAGCCTTTTTTTTACTGTTTTTAAAGGTTTTATTGTTATTCTTTTCTTTTTTTTATTTTACTGATTGTTCTGCCTTAGTCTATTTTATGCTTTTTCTATAACAAGAGAAATTGGGGTTCTTCTTTTTCAAATTTGTGCTATATTACTACTGTGCATCACAGAATTGATTGTTTGTGTGGTTGTATGGGAAATTGCTTTTGGTATTTTTTTTTTGTCTTGACTTATATGTGATTTGTATTATTGACTTTTTTTGGGTTGAGTTTAATAGTGATATTTATCCCTTTTATTTCTTCCCTTTTAAGTACTCTGTTATTCTTTCCCCTCTCTGTGTTTAAAGCTTTTTATCAGTTTTGCTGATTGCTGCAAGAACATTCAGTTTTATTATCTATGGTATGATTTTAACCAGAGTGTTGTGTATTTCAATGCATCTGTCAAATAAATAGTTTGTACATCAATCTGCAGCCCTCCAAATTGCTGGCAGAGTGCCTGTGTGATGGGAAATCCTTTCTTGACTACTGGCTAGAAATTGATTTAAAAGGATCCCCTCACCCTTCAGTTGAGGGTGACGTAGTGGGCTTCAGTCTCATTAATGTACAATACAGAATTCTTCCTATATGAGCACTGATTGGGATCTAGTAGTTGTAAGTCTTGAGGCCTACACTTTATTTCTCAGAAGCCACTTTTTTCAGCTTTTCAGTTCAGTTTGAAGCCTTTTGAAGCCTAAAAACACGATTTTTATTTCATTTATCTTGAGATATCAGCTCAGGGAAGAACTTTACGCACCAACACTTTTTGAGTATGTTACCTTTCTTGTAGAATTATTGTTAGTCATTTACAAATCAATGTTGCCTAAATAGACAGTGATTTAAAAAAAAAAAGCTCTGGAAACCTAGAGCTCTGGTAACAGCATACAGTAGTAATACTAGTGTGTAGTAGGGCATGACTGATGTGAACATATTATGACCAATACAGGTAAATGAATGCAGTCAGAATGCAATACAGATGAATGAAGTCTAAAACAGTCTCAAATAATACGAACACATGAGCTACCAAAAACTCATTTAAAATATTTAGTTGATACAATTGTTACAAGTATTGTATTGTAATTTACATTACAATAGACTATTTTTTTCTGGTGCAATGGACTATAAAACCTAATTATAGCACCATATAGCTGTAGCCCACAGGGTAATTCTTTGTTAAAACAGAAGCCTGCAGCCAACAACAGAGCTTAAAGGCATCAGTAAAATACAACTACATGTTTACTTACCATGCTGTTTACTGGTTTGAGCATAGGGCTTTTAAAATGGGCTACCTTTACTTTTAATTATTATCCGAGATACAGTGTTTTGAAGTAGATTTTGACTGCGTTATGGTCTAAAGCAAATTCATATTATCACAATTATTGAATACAGAAAAGCAATCCCACTGCCATTTTGAGCTGCAGGCCTTTTCTAAAGGTCTGCACAAAATTAACATATTTATGAGAAGCATAACGCAAAGGTGTGCCATTAGTTCGTTCATCACTTGTTCCCACTTTTTCTGTCAACACATCATTTTTTCTGTTAGCGATGTGGAAATGAAACAAGATTGAAAATGAATTTGTGTCTAGAGGTTTGTTTACAGCGAGGCATAACAAAAGGATTTGCTGCGGCTTACGCATGTGTTTACTCCCTCATTGATCAGCTAGTTACTGAGTGTCACCGGGGACTCGTGCTGAAGCGCTCAAGTAGACCTTAGAAATGTTCAGCTTCAGTCGGTCTCACTTTCCTAAGATGCAGGATGTAAAGGAAATCATTCACTTCTAAATTGGTGGTTGGGCGTTCGAAGGAATGAAAGCACCTTAATATCAAAAGCAGAAATGTGGAGTAGAAATCGGCGAAACCTGGCACATCATCTTTTCTGATTGAGAATCGACTGCTGCTCACAGAGAAACGACAAAATCAAAGTCTATTTATTTTCTCTGAGGCTCAGACCCAAGGTGCCATGGCTCAATCAGACCGGAGTTTGATACTTTTTCATTTTGCTACTCCTCTGAGGCACCATCTCTTCCCCTCCATGACTCTTATGTCTGCCATGCTTTTTGTGAAGCAAAGGACACGGTGATAATGAGGATGGTGATATTGCGTCCATCTCAAATGGTTTTGTCTCTTCTTGGAAAGCTTGGAAGGAAGTGGATGTTGGACCAGATGGTCTGCATCAGGGGCACCAGGCAAGTGAGGTTTCTCTCAGCAGCTCTCTGCCTTTTTTCTTCGATCTACTCCTCTATATGCTACGCTAAATATCTTATGAGCTTTTGCGCTGCATTTTATATCCTGGTTTTGTTCTCACCGGAGCAAATGCACATCAATAATGGAAGTGCTTCAGGGTGAGCAAGAGAGAGCGTGTCGGTGCTATGTTGTGCTCAGGCACGATAAGACTGTGCTCTGGCTAAGAGCATTAGGGAAATGGCAGGACGTTTGAAGGTCTTAACTTCATTGTGGTGGCAAAGGTGCGGTCGACAGAGGCGTCAGGCATAGGTAGGCCTATTAAAAAAAAAAACTTTGTTGTATCAAATGAAGAAACTGCTGGCATGTGATACCTGTGGTTGGTGTATGAGGATACATTCTGAGATCTGGTGAAAATACTTTTCATGAATTAGCATGTTTATATAGTGATATTTTATATAATTTTGCCTCACAAACTGCCACATAGTCAGTTTCCTGGAGTAAATTCTCTGTATATATAATTAACTCAGTTATTCACTGAACTCTTTTGAGTACATGACACTCACTGTGCCAGTTATTTAACTAATATTAAGACAGGCTTTTAATGAGATTTTCAGCTTAATAGAACTTCAAGGTTTTGCATCATCTTGTTCTTTAGACACCAGGTTTGTTTTTGCACAAAATTGGTGTTTTTACACACTCGTTGCACATTTTAACATGCAGAGGGAAATCTCTTGATCCAGCCTGGAACTCTCCAGGGCTAAATGTGGCATCTTGCATCATGGCACCCATCACTTCACAGTCCCATTGTTCACATATGACAGAGCAGCAGATGTGCTTTGACCTGGATCTTGCTGTGCGGGACGTAAAGGTTACCCAGCCGTGTTTGTGTAGGGCAGATGCCAAAGATCTCAGCCCCTGGCCAGGCCCACTGCACTCCTGCCCTTCCAAACCCAGGCGGAGTGTAACTCAACTGCTGGCTTACATTACTGTTTACATTCTATGAATAGAAATAGCATGTTTGATTAGGACAGGCCAGCATTTAAAAGAGAGGATGTGGAAAACCTGAATGCTTGCTAACAGTCACACTGGCTTGGAGGCTGGGGGAGGGGCGGGGGTTGGTGAAAATGGACACCGGGCCTCTTGTCTGGAAAAATTCACACATGATCAAGAACGTCCCAGCACATTGCTTAATGAGATTTGTGGCCATGCTTTTGGCTGTTTACTTTCTTTGAGTTTGGAGTGGCTGTACCTGTAGTCCTTCAACAGCACAGGGCAAATGTGCGTGACTTCAGAAGTGTGGTTTCTTTCGGCCTTACTGGTACCATCTGGGCTTTGTATATACTGTCATTAAATGTCCACTATAATCATCTGCCTCAACTCTATTTCAAACCTTGCATTAAAAAATGAATACATTCTAAAAAGCAGCATCAGTTGTTTGGAGGTTGACCACTTTCTGTTTGGTGTTGGTTGATGAGCTCAACAGACAGACCTGGCACGACTCTTCCAGAGTGCTGCTAGTTTAAAGTCTGTCACGGCGTACATGGCCAGATGAACCACACACTTCTATGCTCCCATGACACTGTTAACTTGGAAGTGCTTGAACATGTACGTTTACCTCAGAGAATGCACAAATAAATAGCCTATTAAAACAATATTTCAGTCTATTAGGGCCGTCTCACCCTGCAGGCCCAAGTCTGACACAGCTGTTTGCTTCAGAATGCTTATTTAATTAGTAACTTGTTTCAGTTCCACATGAAGTGGCCAGTGGAATAATCCTGTAATTTGTAATTAACACCCGTAGCCTTTAGTCATCATCAGATATTTGAAGAATATTGCCACACACCAACTCCTACAGTGGTGGCCTGAACTTACGTGAACTCGCATCTGCCTTTTGGTCACATTAATTACGGCCAAAATCTGTCAAGCACACATCGATTAGCCTGATTTGCATCATAGTCACTGAACTGAGTCTTAGCGCTGATGTTCTGAGACATACACTGTGTTTTTCTAACCAGCAGTGTTTAGCAGTGGCGAGCTCACCACAGGAAGTGTTTAATGTGAGACTGCAGTGCTGGAATGAGCTACAGTCCCAGGGAGACTCCCTCTGCCTCAAACACACCTGGCTTGCTTTGTTACTCTACCAGTTTCTCCTGGGACCAGGCAGTGTCTGTAAACACAACACACACTCAAGGCATGTCAGGGTAATATGGCCTATAAAAGCCTGCCACTCACTAGAGTGGGGTTCAAAGTGGCACAAACAGTCTGTAGGCTGAAAGCAACGTAATGATTATTGAGTGTTAGGAGCTTTTATAACAGCCTGCTTCAGTTTCAAGAGTTTGGTCAAACTCATTCTGCATTATGTGCAGGAATGTTTCACATGTTTGGGTACATCTAGGTTTTTAAAGTGCTGTTAATGAATTGCTTCTTTGTCATCTGTGATATGAAGAGCTAGTGCTGGGCGATAAAACGCTATTGATTTTTTCCCGATAAGTTTTCCCTCGATGATCATGATAAGCCGGGACAATAGAATTCGATAAGCATTAACGTTCATTTCTATTTCTCGTCTAAGCAGCTTGACAGCAAGTTCTGACGTGTAATACTGCTGCTTGTTAGCTCCTCCTCACCAGCGCCGCCAAAATACACTGTTGTGTTTAAGACAAGCTGTGATTGGCCAGGCGAGAGAGCGCGAGGTCACTGTGAGCTCGTCTGTTAGTGTGAGAAGGAGGGGGCTTGCTCTGTGTGTATGTCAGCTGGAGTGCTAGCTAGCATTAGCATATTAGCTTGGTTCTCTATCCTGTTATTTTGGAGTGGCTGCAGCCGACAGCAATCACTGTAAGTTTCAACAATAAAGCGACGACTGTAAATGTCTTTCTCGTCCATCCTTTCAATGCGTCCAGCCGGATGCTACAATATTATGTTCTGGCAGTAAACATTTTAATATTCTAAATAGAAACATTTCATGTATTTAGTCTGCTCACTGAGCTACACTGACTTCCGATTGCTGCCCGGATCAAACACAAAGCCTGCACGATCGCCTATAAGGTGATGACAGAGCAGGCTCCCTCTTATCTGCATGTCATGTCATGTCATACGCCGTCATCGCTTCGCGATGGTAGGCTGCACAGACGAGTCACTTCTCTCCAATGCCATCTGTCTCTGATTGCTTGTAGCAGGCTAGCACCTGATCTCTTCACTGAGCAGACACGTCGGATGGTAGCGCTTCGCTACTGCCGCATACTGTACTGTACTGTACGTCTATTCTCCCTCGG
>BRDA01002087.1:26327-43882 GCA_036984385.1 Crenuchus spilurus
CTGTGCTAACAGGCCTCCCAGCCTGCACTATTAAACCACTACAGATGGTCCAGAATGCAGCAGCATGTCTGGTTTTTAACCATCCAAAACGAGCACATGTCACCCCACTGCTCATTGAGCTACACTGGCTTCCGATTGCTGCCTGGATCAAACACAAAGCCTGCACGATCGCCTATAAGGTGATGACAGAGCAGGCTCCCTCTTATCTGCACTCGCTTTTGAATTAAAATCCGAGCTCTTCAAAGAGCACCTGCTCTAGTGATCCCAAATACTCCCCATGAGTACTGATATGCACTCAGCATTCGATATCAAAATGTTATTATTTAACTTTAGTATTTTTCTGCATTTATACTTTTTATACTATTGTAAGTCGTTTTGGATAAAAGCGTCCACTAAATGCAATGTAATGTAATGTTATGTAATGTAATGTAGTCTGATGTTTTTAGAAAGATATTTAAAACTATGACAGTGTTAGAAAATTTAATATTGTGATAATTATCGAGATTGATCAATATAGAAAAATTTATCGTGATACATTTTTTGGCCGTATCACCCAGCTCTATAAATAGCAATATCTGAACATTTTACCTCAAGGAATATTGACAGAAGTTTGGAATAATGATAACATGAGAAGACACAGGTTTTAAAAATTGCTTTTAAAAATGTGGAAATTTCAGTGGTTTCCTCAACCTTGTGATGATGTTGTATATCTGACCATATGCATGGCATGGTCCAGTAATCATTAATCATTAGTGCCATTAATGTGTCTTCTGTGCTGTCCTCCCTTGCTTGCTGAGCTGCCTGTCTGTTGGTCGTTTGCCACAGTTTCAGGTTATAAGCCGTTAGCATCTGGCTCATGGCCCAGTAACGTGGCTTGGATATTCCCAATGCCCTCACCGTGCGCTCTAATTCAATGGCTCCTCCTGCGTGAGTGGCATGGTCTGTAGTACGGCTCCACCGGTTGTGTCTCTGGCACAGGGGCAGCAGCTGCCTGACTGCTCCAGCTCAACTGGAGGCTGCAGGGAGTTAGTGGCCAGCTGCAGGCTGACAGTAGATGAATGGCTCTATTAGAGCGTCTGGGCCGCCAGGCGGAGTCTGACCCACTAGCCCACCCAACACCGTGGCTGTCCACTTCTAACTGCCACTTCACACGCTCTCCAAACCCTCCAGACACATAAAGGATGCACGCTTTTAAGGTGCCTGTGCTCAAGGCATCCTGTCCTGGCTAGAGTGGCCTAAATTGCATCATCACATATGCAGGTCAGCTCTAGAGTTTTAGGAAATTATTGCATCTTCAAGTAGTATATAATAACAATATATAATGGTAGTATTATATATAAATAAGTAACAGAATGTGAGAAGTGATTGCATATGACCTTGAAGTGTCTCTCGCACTGTCAGATGTTTCACCTGTCATCGTGCAAACACGCCTCACTAATGGTGCATTTTAAATCTTTATTTTATTAAGACCTTGTGTGTTAGTCTGTTCTTCTGTATTCATTACATTTTAGATACAGAGAAATTAAGAGTGCTCGATGATTTTTATTTATTTACTTTTACTTTTGAAAACATGTAATATTAGGAAATCAAAATATTTTACGCATTTCATTTGGTACATTGTGCCTCACGCATTGTGACCACCATTCAGACTAGTAACATAGTCTGTGAATACACAATGAAGCAACTCGATACCTTTAGAGTTTGCTTTAGTGTCATTGTTGTAGCGTCATCGTTGTGCAAACATAATTCAAGGAAGAGCTGTTCTACAAGTTTTTTTTACAAATGACTTGTCCCCATTGTTTAAACAAGGCTAATTGTCATTGTTCCAGAAACGCCATGTTTCTTGGTGACGCATGCATTTTGTTTTTGCAGTGGGAGTGAGCACAGCAGTCGCAGAGACAGTCCCTATGGGGGCTTACAGTACCTTTAAATAAAAACCCACAGACAGACAAACTCAAACAAAAGCAGCCCAGCTTACACAATCCTCCACTTTCCAACCACTTTCATTCCTTTGAGACAGCTTGAATTACTGGCCAGGTAGTCACTTCAGAGAACAGACGGACTCTTCACACTTTTTAAATGTATATTTGCTTTAGTTTAAGTGGTGGTCTAGAGTCTGTATCTGTGTATTAGTGTTTAGTACCGAAAAGTCATATAATTATGCCTGTGATTGAGCTTTAAGTGGCATTGTTGAATAATTACTATGCAACTCATCATCTGAATGAAACTGGTTCATTTTTTATTCAAAGTCAATATCAAATGGAAGGGTTAGGGCTTAATTGTTGAAATGAAAGATCAAATACAGCAGGGTATGCTGTTTGGGAGTATGTGAGCAAAAGCATACTGTCAAAATGGAGCACAATCACATTATTTTTCACTTCCTTTTTGAAATTTTAGGCAATATTGTGTGTTTTTCCTTAATTTCTTAACTATGTCATACTGTCGTAGCTGGCTCTGTCATTTAATAAATACATTAAACATGGCTATCCTGTAGATCATATTTTAAAAAATGAGCTTCAATAAACGACCAATTTGTCCCTAAAGTAAGATTTTGGCACTGACCTTCTGCTCTTGCTTATAATGAGGGCATCTTCTTCCACATCCACATTTTATCTCTGTACCTTATCTGATTGAGATAATTGAATTTTTGCCTGGTCAGAGATTCCAGATGGCTGACAAAAGTTCCTCTTGCAATGACCAATAAGAAGCCAGTGGACGGACACTATCAGATGGAAAAACAGGAAGGTGGGGTTACACAAAGACCCTCTTATCACTATGCTGTAATATATAAATAAATATCTTTTTCTTTTTCCATTAATACATCCTTCCAGATGTCATTGTGAGAACAAATCACACTGCAATGTGGAGTTATTCAGAGGAGCTGAGCGTGAAAGTGACCAATCACTGACCAATGTGCTTGCGCAGAGGAATTTGACCTCTGCTTTTAACCCAACCGTGCAGTGAAACACATACTCAAACACACTGCTGAACACACTACCTAACCAAACCTGTAAAGCCCTATCTACAGTGGTCGGGGAGCAGTTGGGGGTTAGGTTACTTGCTGAAGGTCACTTCAGTCATGTTCGGCCAATAGATCAAACTGGGTCCCTAACCACAAGGTCATGACTGCCACCTTAGTGTGGCAGAGATCTTAAAAGATGCTTTCAGGTGCCATAAAAGACTCAAAGACTCTACTTCTTAAGTAATGCACCCCTTTCAAAATAAATGAAGCTTTACACATTAGTAAATCAGATTGATTTGGCCCACACAAGGTAGCTTTTATGCTCAGTGTAGTAGACACCAAATGTTTTCATTCACCAGTTTCTCCATTTACTCCATTACAACTTTAATACACCCAGCATACATATGAACTTACATATAACTAGTACACCTGACACCATGAACTTGTGCTCAAGACTAGGCCTGTCCAAAAGTTTTCATCAGGAGATGCAAGTAGAAATTCAGTCCTTTCAACGTTGCTGTGATAGTCTGGATGAAGTTAATTCAGTTTTGTTCAATAGCAGGTCTGACATCTGAAACCCAGGAGTGTGAGAATTGGATTTAAAAGCAGTGAAAGATGGGATGCACCAGAGCAGTGTGATTAGAGCCTTGGTCTTGTGGCATTAAATGTTATTCTCCATTCCTTTGGCAACACCATGGAAATCATTAAAAGCAATCGTGTGCTGAGGTCCAAATCAATAGGAAGCCACACAGTTGAACAGAGACTCTTGGGGGGGGGAGGTGTGAGTTTCACGCCAGAGTGAGAAATATTAATGAAATCACATTAACAAGGTTCATCTGCTTAAATTCCCCTACTAGCTTTGTTTCCATATGTAGAAGACAGAGCAGATAAAGTGCTGTGTAAGTGTGTATGTGTAAGTGTGAGGCAGATTGTGTAAATGGTAAGCGAGTTGTGTTCATGTTGCATGTTTTATAGGCCTCTTCTCACCCATTGTAAGTGCCTTCACAATGCATCATAAATATACAGAATCAGCAGCCCTGTTTTTTACATTTCATTTTGAAACTGTTAAATGTTTCCACATAATCTGTGAAGAATAGCAAATTAGAGAAACAATGAAATGTGCTATAGAGACAGCAATAAGTAAGCAAATGGGAAAATAAAAAATAGCAAAAAACACACTTTAGACTGAATAATTTATACTGAACAATTATGTTTATAAAGAAACTGCTACCTTTTTGGTCACTCAGAATTCTGCATTTCCTCAACAATTAACAAAACACAAATTCACCAGCACAGTTAAGTTTGGTGATAAAATGGAAGAAGACAACAATCTACAAACACAACCTTTACTAAATTACACTAGTTATGATGAAGTCAGAATATGTGTATGTGAAGGTGTATTGGACTGCAACCCTGATCAGGATTAAGTGAAAGGTGATGGATGGATGTAGCATACATTCATCTTTATACATATTTATATTATTGTTTTGTGTAATTTTTCTAATGTGTTTCATATACAAATATAAAAGAATAATCAATTAAACTGATGTTATTAAACCCAATGATGTTAAACCAACTTATTAAAATACAGACATTAATTCCTGACTAACTACAAGACTTATTTTTGAAAAATAGTTTAGTTACAAATTTTATGATGATTTTATATAAATGGAAAATCATTTTTAATTGTGTTTAGTTTTGGCCAAAAATATTTGTTTTTGTGCATCCCTAGTATATACACACACTAATGCATCTCCAGAACAGAGAATATTGTGGGGGGAAAAAATTATTTGTGAGTTCATAATTTAATTAAAGCTGTCATATATTTTATATTTATCACACATAATGTGACATATTTAGGGTTGCAGCTATCGATTATTTTAGTAATCGAGTACTCTACTGAAAAATCGATTTGATTAATCAAGTAATCAGATAAACATATTTGCTTTGTTAAAGTGCAATAAAAAAATAACAAGGTTATTTAGAAAGGTTATATTTTTTAAATTCACAACATACATTTCCAAATTGCAAACACAAATAGAAATATATAAAACACTATTGTAAGTTGCTTTGGATAAAAGTGTCTGCTAAATGTAATGTAATGTAAAATATAAATAATTACCACAAGTAAAAAACAAATTAAATTACTTTCAACTTAAGATTTCTTGTAAGTATCAAAAATATAGGGCAATAATCAATAAAAAAGGCATAAACATTGGCTTTATGTTGTACATCTTAGCTTCTGAACATCTGAACAGGTCCATGCATGAACAGTTTCACACATTTCTGCTGCGAGTGCTTTAAACCAACAGCTCCAGGAGAATCAAGGAAAAGGCCTCCGTGTGTGTGTTTGTGTTCCTTTTAAAGGCGCATTTGACTGCAGTGCAGGAACGTGAACATGTCAACATGCTCAGGACTTAGGTTTGCCCTCTTTTTTGAAGCAATGTTACCTGCAGCTGAAAACAGACGCTCTGATGGCGTTGATGTAGCTGGAATACACAACAGAGACCTTGTCAGTTCTGCCAGTGTTGGATAGCGCGCTGCATTATTTTCCTATTGCCGTTTTCTTCTCGCACATTTTTCCCTTGTCGCTTCCATATTCCCGCTTCTCAACTAAAAATCTCCGCGCCACCTCCTCCTTCCTGTGCACAGGTGACGTAAGCGTGGTGTGCCATATTAAAAGTCGTCAGTGCGAAATATCGTGCTCTGAGTTTTAAAATTAAATAAGCAATTACTCGAGGCACAGAAAATTACTCGGCCATTTTTTGTAATCGAGTAACTCGAATTACTCGAGTAATCGTTTCACCATAAAGACATATTTCAAGTCTTTATGGTTTTTATGTTGATACTGTTTGAATAGTAATTTACTCAAACTCCAAATGAAATATTTTAATAATCTGAGATTCTGGATTTCAGATTTTCATGAGGTATAAGCTTAATGACACTGAACACTGAAACAAAAAGGTTTTGAAAAAAGACTTCTCTTTACATGTAATGAATATAAAATATGACAGTTTAGTCTTTTGAATAAAATTAATAACAACAATGATTTTTTTCTCACAATTTTTTAATTTCTCTGTGCAACATTGTATGCTTATTATTTCAGTGTTATTGTCATATGATCCTGCAGAAGAGAATGGCCTTTTTAGAAATATGCACTAAAATGAAACGGTACCAGTCCACATTTGAATGTACAGTTGATGTTGAGTGTTCACAATAAGCATTCAAAAGAATCACAGGCCGGAGGGGTTTTTTGCCCAGGGCACCAAACAGGCTAGGGCCGCCCCTGCTTCAGAGAGATGTGATGTCTAAACTACTAGAAGATTTCCTGACACTGTCTATTTGCCACACTCAAGCAAATGTCTGGTGTCTCCAGAAGTTGATCCTGGTGTAGAATTTAGTCTAATTTCTATTCTAGCCAACTACAAATTGAGTGTATCCACAATCTTTTGTTCACATTTATGATACAAACATATTTTTTGTGAACTCACTAAAGCTTATTGTTGCCACTGCTTTGTACTGCGATAGACTGGGGTGTCCAAATCAGTTTCTTGAAGGCTGGAGAACAGTTTGGTTATTTCTCTATGAAAATGCACCTGATTCAGCTCAGTACTCAGTAACACGTTATAAAATGGAAATCACCAACCTGTCCTAGACTCTGTTCCTCCAAGACTGAATACAATGCCCCAGTCATATCCTAACTTGTGTGCCTTATCCTAACCCGCTTGCTTTATGTCAAGGTGACATTCCACTCCCAAAATCTTAGTCTCACCTCTATTCCTTGGGGTAGAGTTTATTGTACTTGAGATTGATATTTTTTGGAATTGTGAGTGGAAAGTCACCTTTACTGCTTCCTGTGCTGCCTGGGTGGTGGGGGGTGACCGCTTGCCACTAACCCCCAGCTATTTGCCATGCAGGTGACTGACCAGCTTCTGTGGGATTTGATGTCACCTTTAGATCGGTTCAACTGAAGATGGAAACCCTGGAGTCCGAGCTGACGTGCCCGATTTGTCTGGAGCTGTTTGAGGATCCCCTGCTGCTGCCCTGCGCCCACAGCCTGTGCTTCAACTGTGCCCATCGCATCCTGGTCTCGCACTGCTCCGGCACCAAGCCGCTCGAGTCTGTCTCTGCTTTCCAGTGCCCCACCTGCCGCTACGTCATCACTCTGAGCCAGCGCGGCCTGGAGGGCCTCAAGCGCAATGTGACGCTGCAGAACATCATTGACCGCTTCCAGAAAGCCTCCGTCAGCGGGCCCAACTCGCCCAGCGAGAACCGTCGCCCGCGGCCCTACAGCGCCACGCTTGGTGGCGGAGGGGGGAGTGCGCGGTCCAGCCCGGCCGCCAACGGCAGCGTCACTGGCATCATGTCGGCCGAGCAACGTGTAGCCTGCCAGTTCTGCGAGCAGGAGCCTCCGCGGGAGGCTGTAAAGACGTGTGTGACATGTGAGGTATCGTACTGTGACCGTTGCCTGCGTGCCACACACCCCAACAAGAAGCCCTTCACCAGCCACCGGCTGCTGGAGCCCGTGGCTGACGCCCACCTGCGCGGCCTTGCCTGCCTCGAGCATGAGAACGAGAAAGTGAATATGTACTGTGTGGTGGATGACCAGCTCATCTGTGCCCTGTGCAAGCTGGTGGGGAGGCACCGTGAGCACCAGGTCACCTCGCTAAGTGATCGCTTCGACAAACTAAAGGTGAGTCAGCTGTCTTTCTTTATAGCCGGAGCTCCACAGTTGATTTGAACGTAGACTGCAGTTCTCTAAACTTAATTCTCCAAATGCATTCAGTTATCAAATATGTCTTTGTCCGATGTTTGGTCTTTCATTTTGTACTGAGGCCATGAGGCTAATGTAATCTAAATAGTCACACTTGACTTGACACACTTCTCTTCTCACAAAAAATGCTACTTTTCTTCACCAGTCACTGTATTCCCATCATGATTCAGTCTGTTCTTTGTGGTTCGTAGATTTGGGGCACTGGAGGCAGGACTCCATGCAGTTAAAATAACTAGATGCTTTATCCTCATTGCGTGTACTATTGATGCAGAGTCTATATGGAATGGGGTGCCTTTATAATTTTGTATATTTTGTATAATTTTAACTAACTATTCAAGCAGTTGATATAAAAACTGTCTGAGGTGCCAAGAAATTGCCCGATGTGTGCTGATTCGAACGTGATCAAAGATTTGCCAAACTATTTCTTTGAACTTTAAGAAGTAGTTCATGGTTACACTGTCTTATGATTTCAGTTGTTGAGAGATTAAAGGTCAGATTTCCTTCTGGTCTTCCTAAGGCTACTTGCCATAATGCTGTATTAAGCCATAAGCAGCAAAAGCACGTTCAGTGTTTGTGGACATGCTGATTTTGAGCTTTTCTTGCGTTTTTTTTTTTTTATATCCTCTTCATTTCATCTCATTAGCCTCATGCTGGAAGCCGCATCCACCGTCCACTGACATCTTGTTTCATATGTGTTTGAAACATTCAAAGTGAAACCCAACCCACATGGCTTTAGCTGCTGTCCAGCTGCTCTATTGAGCTTGAGCCATTATCATAGTAGATGAGTCTGCACTCCCCTAAAGCCAGGCTCTGTTCAGTGCTCACCCACCACAAAGCACCACGCTGCTGAATCAGGACTAAAACAAGTACATTCACAGCACAGAGCCTGTTTCCTCAGTCTGTGCAGCTGACGCTGTGTCACATGCACATATTCAGACACAAATACTCTACACGTCCAAATATTTATGGACACCCATTCTAATGAATACACTCAGCTACACAGTAAATATGCCAGTGTTAAATCAACACTATTAGAGTTAGATTAACACTGAGAGTGTTACATTTTGACACCATCAGTGTTAATTTAACTCTAATAGTGTTGATTTAACACTGGCAGATTTGCTGTGTACTGTAAGTTGCACCCATTGCTGACATACAAGTGTGCACACACAGTTTGTCTAGTCCCTGTAGAGAAGTACTACCAGTAGAATAGCACTCTCTGGAGCAGATTAACCTAATGCCTAATGCCAGGCTGGGCTAGAGGGGTATAAATCCCCCCAGCTTTGAGTTATGGAGCAGTGGAACTGTACTCTCTAGAATGATGGAGCTCCATCCAATATTTTGGGATAAGTTGTGGATGAGAAGCGATGGTGATCATCCAACATCCTGACCTCACTAATGCTGTTGTCACTGAATGCAATCAAATCCTCACATCAGTGCTCCAAAATGTAGTAGACTGTAGAAGCATTTCCTGGACAATAGAGGAAACAGCAAAAGCAGGATAAACTCTTTAATGCCCTTGATTTCAGAAGAAACAGTGAATGAGCTGGAGTACCAGTACTTTTGCCCATATAGTGTATTGCAGACACACCTCATAAATATTCATGAGCACAGATAGCACAACAACAGCCAGAAACCATGTGAAATGCTGCTGATTATAAAGTGCCTTGTGGTTTTGAGACATTCATATTAGACAACACCTTCATTTTTTATAGCCTCAAGAGCCTCATCTAAACATTCCTCTCCCATTATGGTGATTATCTCTGCGGGGCTCATGTTACGAGGACAGAGCAGGTTACGTTGTACTGTGTGCTCAGCAGTTCTCATGGGATAGATCTGTTAATGTGAGACCTCCCAGAAAGAATAAAGACAGGACACTGAAGCTGCATCATAATCTGCCCTCGTGAATAGCTTGCCATTGAAGGTGTGTAGCGTCATTATAATGGCAGCCATTGCAGGCACACGTGATCTCCCTGTGATCCACTATTCATACTGACCTCTTTGTTCACACCAGCTCACATAAAGGAAATTCCAATCATTGATGTTTTCTCCCTCTGGTGTACGAGGATGTGAATGTGGCCACGCCGAGAAAGCCTCGATTGTGTGAAACGGGCAGCATTGTGCGTTGCACGGAGGAAAGTCGATACCTGAGAAAGTTCTCCCTCTTTTGTCCCATGCTTGTCTAGCAGAGAAAGAAATTGTCATGACGCATGGGGTCAAGATTTTATTTCCTCTAGCAGTTCACAGTAGGCTGCAGCTTAAACTGGTTCAGTGGACTTTTTCCTCTTTAATTACCTGTTCTGTTGAAGATGTTGCGTGTTAAGCATAATTTTAGCAGCAATTGCAAGAGTTCAGCTTCTGTTTTGGCTTTGCTTCGCTCGTTAAAGTCAGCTTTGTGTCTTATTCCAGCATTGAAGACAGCTAATTTTAAATGCACTTTAATGTGCAGACTTCTTGTGCAGAATGTCTGGTGCTGAGGCTGTGTCTCTCCCCATCGCAGTAGCTAATTTGAATGTTCCCCTGCTGCAACTTTGAACTTGCTTGGCTTTGAACTCCCAATCCGCAACCTGGGGAGAGTGAAGGAATATAGCCCAGCTCAGCGCTGTGAACTTTCAGTGTTTGGCCATCCCGAGCAAAATCTGAACTTCTTGTTGGTAAACTGTATTAATGGAGGCTGGTGCCTTGGTGCTGTTTGGCAAATTGACTATGCAGAGTCTTGATTTCCTCCAGAAAGAGCTGATCTTGAGCATGAACAGCCATGTTACAGGAGAAATCAAGGCTGTGTTTGAAAGGTAAGGTCAGTGTGTTGTCTCTGCTGGTATCCTACAGAGAATGGGAGCCTTTACCATCTCCTCATGCTGTTTCTCTGATGCAGCCAACTGACTGCATGTTACACAGGCTGGCTAGTAATTGATGGAAGAGCAGGTACTTCAGTCACCATGTTCAGTTTGCATGCTTTTACATGTGAGCTGATGAACCACGGTCCTTTTAAAATCTCATCAAGTCCTCATCACACCCACTCCAGCCTTAAACGGCACCATGCACAAAGCCTAGGCAAATATTATGTTTGGGTCTTTACTTTCTATGGCCCATGGTGGGCGTGCGCCGTCCTCCCATTGATCCCGACCCTCTCTTGTGTCCCGACGTGACTTACATAAGAGAGCGTGCTGATGCCTTCAAAGCATGACAGCCGTACTCTCACACATGCCCAGGGATTAGGCTCACTGTGTCTTTTTTTCTATGCATCCAAAATATGACATATGAAAAAAAAGCGGGGGCGATTAAAGGCTTAATTTCTATTTTGGAGAAGTTGCAAGTCACAGCAGTCGGTGCTGATTAAAGTTCCACCCCATTTGGCGGCAGGGGCCTCTTAGTTTAAGCTTCTTAAGGAAGCCGTCTATCTCCTCCCGGTGATATGAGCCCTGGCTCAGCAGACACAGACTCACACTCCCAATGCCGCTCCATTCCTCGCCCGCCACTGGGCCAGCCGGGTCACTTTCTAAATGCTGCTATTATCACCCTATTCTGAGACTGAGTGCAAGGCAGCAGGGCTGGGTGGTGATAGGAGCTGGGTTCTCCTCTCACAAGCTCCCAAGACAGATTTTCTCATTTGCTGCCAGTATGACCTGATTCCGTACATCCTCCAGCAAAAGGTGCTGGAGAGAGATAGGGCATGGGCAGTGTGCTAATAAAGTAATGTGCATTGTGTGTGCACTGCTCTGAGTGTAATGAAAGATGCAGGGAAGTCTTCTCAGTGGTTCTTTGACCTACAGAACTAATCCTGAAATAGAGGTGGACTACATAGCACAGCCTAATGTATTGGAGTAATTTAAAGATAGTTGCAATAGTTTATCTGGCAATTATCGTTGCTTTTAGGGCACCAACTTTTGTCCACTCTGGAGGCATGCCAGGATTTTGCATACACACTGCTGTGGATGCTAGCATTGTTTGTGAATGCAAATGCCTTTTTGAAATCTCTGTACATGTTGCACAATTCATGCATAGGAGCCCACATATGCACACTGTTTGATGCATGTAGTGTGAGGAGGTATGATGACAGAACACAGGGGCTTGTTATTAAACTTCTCCAAAGCCACTTCCCATTCACAATTGATGCTGAGAGAAGGCTTTTAAGCTATCGGCCTTTTGATGCAGTGGTCATTATACAGAGGTTTGTACTTCACTTCAGCTCTAGACATCTTCCAATATTCTATCTTCCATTTTTCTACTTCATTGTAATGTTCCTCTGTTTGTGCCAAAGTGGGAACTATATGGCAATACAAATTACGGCAAGCAGGAAAGGCCATATCAGCGATGCCCAGGGAAAGGGATTAAAAGCTGTAGTGACTCTGGTTTTAAGAGATTATTTCAGTCAATCTTGCTCTTCTTTGAAATAGGATTTGTGTATTATTTATTCATGGAAAGTCTCATGCATGCACTCATGTTCTGCCATTTTTCCTTCCTGGTCCTGTCATAATATGGTGTGCTGAAATCCTTATTTAGTCATTCGCATCACCTATTTGACTGCAGTCTCTCCTCTGTTGTGAAATACCTCTGGCTAAGTCTTATTAAGCCCATCTTCTCTTTTCTAGACTTAAAAGTGCTGACTCTAGAAGTCATCTTCTGTCTTTGTCAGTGCACACATTTCAGCTGATTTCCCAAGGTCAGCATGTGAGCTGAAGGCCTGCAGCTTTTGCCTAATTGCGCTGCACATGAATTACAATTGAGTACAGTCAAAGATTAACTCGAAGAAAGCAACGACCTTTACATCACTCTGTTTCTGCTTTGTTTAGAGTTATTTTGATCTTCTAGTCCAATGGTTTGGCACGTCGGGTCACCCCCCACCTACTGAGGATGCTTTTAGTTTTCCGCTCTGTCCTGGAATGTCGGGGGGCAATCCAGGGCAGGAATTTCCTGTGGCTTCTGTCCATCCCGAACTGCCGTGGACATTCCGACGTGTTCCGCATGCCTTAGTAGCTCCTTGTCTGCTTGCCAGACTTCTGTTTCTCCAGGGGGGAAAATACGAGCTGGAGAGCGTGAGACAGGCCACGTGTCTGAGCCACTTCAGAGACCTCTCCCTGTTCCTCTCTTTCTCACAGGAATCCCAAATCTCTTTCTCCTCCTCCCCAGGGATCCTTACTGTCCATGACAAAGACCTTGGCTCATTCTTCTCTGCTCCCCTTATCTCTGACCCTGCCAATGAGCCGAGGCAGAAGACAGAGGGCCTCAGTCTTATCTCACTGCCTTTGAGGTTAACGTCAAGGCCGGACAAGTCAGGACAAGCCCTCCTCAAAAAATGAATCGGATGTTATAGAGGACATGGTTTGAAATGTGGATTCAGAAATGCAACTAATAGTGTGAGTTTTAAATGAACAGCTTTGTGCCTTTAGATAAGAGAATAGAAATTAGGATTACAGTTGCATGAAACCTTAACTTCAAGTAAATCTTTGAGACTCCATACTAGTGCATCTTTATAAACTAGTGAAATGGTGAATGTTCTGAAAATATACGTTTGTTTTCATAATTGAATTTAAAAAGTTAAAATGTCATTTATTGTATATTTATTATATGTTACGTTATTGTAGTGTTGATACTATTTGGATAGTAATTTACGCAATATATTCTAAGACTTTCAGATTCTGGATGTCTGGTTTTCATGAGCTATAAGCCATAATAAATAAAACAAAAAGGGCTACAAATGACACTTTATGTGTAATAAATATAAAATATGAGAGTTTACCTTTTTGAATTAAATGATGAACAACAATGAATTTTTCATGATATTCCAATGTGGCCCTGTATATGGGGTCTAATTTAACATAATATCTGCTCCAATTCAATACAGTTTTGCACTGGAAGATAGAGTCGTGTCTTGAGAGCTGGATTAAGTGAAATGAGCCAACAGCAGCAGCGTCCTCCACCCTACTGTGCCATATTCGACGTATAAAGCTGCACAGGGCCCTTTCCTTTAGCTACCTCCTTTTAAAGAGTCACAGTGCTGTTCATGCATGCTTTATAGCACAGAGCCATTCTTTAATGGGCTGCTAAAAACAGCCACGTCACCTCTCAGCTGTGAGGAAAGCTGGTGACAGAGAGAGCCAGTGGCTCCTAGGAGCTGCCAGGCTGAAGACTGCCTCAGCATGCAGCCTTATCCCCCTTATACTGCCTGTTTATATGCTACACTAATGCTAAGCCCTTCGCTATGCACACTAATTACTTGGGGAGATTAGGACTCGGAGGAGGTAAAAATAGTTGGTGCTGTCAACATAATTACAGATCCTGCATTACAACGTGCTTGTGAAAAAGTATTTTTATTTCCTGTACAGGGGTACACAGGAGCAGTATTCAGCCATGCCAAGTCAAAGTCCATGAATGAGTTCATTCCTCACCTCCAGCTCTTTATGAAGGCCAAAGCCAGTGCATACTTACGACATGCAACCTGTGTCCTTTATTGACTTATCACTGCTGTAGTGGTTGAGTCTGGTGTATTTCAACCTATTCCTTGTCTCCACAACACCATAAAAAGAAAAATCAAAAGATGAAAGAGGAGTGTTCAGCTGTAATAAAGAGGGAACCACATACACCTGGACATATTATAATTAGAATATTATATTAGAATATTATACACTGCTCAAAAAAATAAAGGGAACACTTAAACAACACAATGTAACTCCAAGTCAACCACACTTCTGTGAAACCAACCTGTCCAGTTAGGAAGCAACACTCACTGTGAATCAATTTTACCTGCTGTTGTGCAAATGGAACAGACAACAGGTAGAAAGGAGAGGCAATTAGCAAGACAACCCCTATACAGGAGTGGTTCTGCAGGTGGTGACCACAGACCTTTTCTCTGTTCTCATCCTTTCTGGCTGATGTTTTGGTCACTTTTGCATTTTATCAGTTCTCTCACATAGAGGTAGCATGAGGTGATGTCTACAACCCACAGAAGTTGCTCAGGTAGTGCAGCTCATCCAGGATGACATATCAATGCGAGCTGTGGCAAGAAGGTTTGCTGTGTCTGTCAGTACAGTGTCCAGAGCATGGAGCAGATACCAGGAGACAGGCCAGTACACCAGGACGCATGGAGGGGGCCGTAGGAGGGCAACAACCCAGCAGCAGGAACGCTACATCCTCCTTTATGCAAGGAGGAACAGGAGGAGCAGAGCCAGAGCCCTGCAAAATAACCTCCAGCAGGCCACTAATATCCATGTTTCTGCTCTAACTGTCAGAAATAAACTCCATGAGGGTGGTATGAGATTTTGAGTATGATTCCAAATCCAGACCTCAAAGGGGTAATAATTTTGATTTACATTGATCATTTTTATGTTATTTTGTTCTTAAAGCATTCCACTATGTAATGAATAAAGATTTTCAACAGGAATATTTTATTCACTGAGATCTAGGACGTTATTTTAGTGTTCCCTTTATTTTCTTGAGCAGTGTATTATATTTTTTATTACACTTTAAATTCTTCTGAATAAGAACCTTTCCCTGTTTACTATAGTTCAGATGTTTATATTTGCTGCTCATTTCTCTCATCTGTACTGTAAATATGTGCTCTGAATAAAGTTCTGATTAGCTGTCCTTTAGCCTGAAATTATGCACCTACATGGTACATTTCATATCAGTGATTGGAAGGACAGAATTGGTATTTTAATAATACAGTAGATGGTGAGCAAATTGTACGTATTAGAAGATAAATCGTTTTCATTTGGTTTTATGAACACATTTTGTATTCATATCTAATAACGCACATGGTGAGTGAATATACTGTTGGACGTTCAAGAAGATAAAATATTGCGATTTATTTTCTTATTTAAACAATTTCCTTGGCTGGTAATGATGTCATAAACCCATGTTGTCATTAACCAATGTTCAAATCATTTTTATGCAGTCGTAAAACTGTATGTTTCTTATTGCCCTGGCAGCACATGCCTTTATATTCTAATTATGCAAACCTCAAGTGCAAAGAAGGAAGTTTAACAGGGTTTATTATGTCTCGGGGGAGCTGGTGTAACACACTCAACTGTCTTCGCTTGAAATCTCGAATCGTCCTCACCTGCAATGTCTGCTTCTCGTCTTCTCCCTGCAGTCCACCCTTCATCCATCTGACACCTATCGCTCCAGTCCCAGAGGAGTAACAGTGTTCTGTGCAAACCCTAGCTGTCACTCAGTATCCGTTACTGCCTGCATGGATTAAATGGGCTTATCCGCTGACTGTTGGCCCACATGCATTCACTGAAACCAAGCAGCTTTTCTGGTAATGAAGATGTATTCTCACCCTATTAACTGCTGGACCCCGAGTGCTAATGTTTCAGACATAGCTCTGTCTGCAATTACTAGTTAGATTATAGCCTGTACCCAGTAATTTCTCTATCTTTGTTTTTTCCAGACCCCAATTGTGGCATGATGCAATGCCTGTCTGTTAAAAACCAATCTGGGCACAGGAGCCACTTTATTGGAGAAGATGTACTTAAATTCCACAGTTCTTACAGAATTTCAGAAACATTTCTGTATTTAAGAAACTATCATCCAGATTGTTGTTGAAAAAAAAATCTCTTTTATGTGGCCAATTAGGGACTGAGAAAGGGGGGGGTAGCTCCTCTGCCTGCTGCCGCCAGATTATACTCAGCCTTGTTGTGCATCTCAAACACCCGCCTCAGTCTCCTGTGGCTCAAGAACTAGGCCGCGTCTTTGCTGTGAACCTTCCAAGAAAACAGCCCATGTCACTCTTGCCGTCAGCATACCGTTTCATCCCCCATTCAAAACATGTTTACACGGCATGCCAGTGAGGCATTTTGTCTCTTGTGAAGGCGTTTGGTGGTAAAGAGGGTCCAGCCTAGTTATGAGCATTATCTTAAAGTCCAGAGACCAGACACTGCATGTGTTTAAAAGCACATAGTCTGGCTTTAATTTTGAGAAATGTTGAGTTTAATCTACTTCAAATGAGTTACAGTTATAGGAAAATGCTGCAGTGCCATTTTTAATGGCTCTCTGAAGAAGGTCCAGTAGACAGCCTTCCCTGAAGTCTCCATCAGCAGTAGGTGTCTCTGGTTTGGCTTTGCTCTGTCCAAGAACAATAAATGAGGAGGTTGGAGGCAAAGACGAATGGAGGGAGTGAAGGGGCAGCAGAGCCCTGTGCTCCAGGATGACAGACTGACTCACTCATCATCCTCAACAAGACTTCAAATGGCAAGTGTCTGCACGTGCCAGGCCACGTGCCTTCCTGTAAACAAGAGCATCTCCAATGAGGAGAGAGGTCTTAATTTAACCAGACTCGCAGTGGATTTGCAGATTTGAGGATTTGAAATTTCTCCAAGAGAAGAATACATTTAATCAGGAGACTTTCACTTTGTGCTTGCATTGTATGGATGATTAAAACTTGCTACATACTGTACATTTTTCAAAAATTCAATATCATAAGTTTATTTTTTCATAATTTAGTTGGAAAAGGTAAACTCATATTTTATACTCATTACACATAACAAGACAATGTCAAGCCTTTTTGTTGTTTCAATGTTGATACTGTTTGATTAGGTATTTACTGAACCTTGAAATTAAATATTGTAAAATTTGAAGTTCTATCAATCAATCAATCAAATGTTATTTATAAAGTTCTTTTTACAACTGATGTCACAAAGCAGCTTTACAGGGTTAGCAATAACAGACATAAAATCATCAAATCAATCAAATTTTATTTATATAGCGCTTTTTACAATGGGCGTTGTCACAAAGCAGCTTTACATATTTAATATCGAACAAACTGAATCTAAGCCCGATGTGAGCAAGCCGAAGGCAACAGTGGCAAGGAAAAACTCC
>BRDA01002087.1:43982-75555 GCA_036984385.1 Crenuchus spilurus
AGATGGTTCATAATAGGAGTTCTAGATTTCTCATAAGCTATGAGACATATTGATCAATAGTAAAAGAAACGAGGGCTTGACATCAGTTGACCTGTAATGAATATAAAATATGACAGAGTTGTAAAATTAACTTGTTCACAGTATATTAGTGCTGCCATGGCACTGTACTTCCTGTGAAATATTGGGTGGATCACAAATACATGGGCAGTCAGCTAAGACATCAATACCTGCCTTAACAAACTGATACACTTTCCAACTTCTATTAGTGTCTGAACTCACTCGCCATGAGTAGGACAGAAAGTAGAGATAGATGTGTATGTGAGCATTCTGCCAAACAGATTCATCTCTGAATTCAGGTCTTTTATGAAAGTCCATAAAAATATATGATGGCCGAAAGTACTGTCTGATATATGAGCCAGTTCAGTGGACAGATTTGTGATGTACCAGAAAGAAACAATGCAGCAGAATGCTTTCACAATAAGATCTAAATTCCTTTGATTCTGTAATTCATTCAGTTGTCAAGCTAAGCTCTGTCAAATGATTTACTGCAACCCTTATATCTCAAAGGAGGGTCTTGTCTACTAAAACAACAAACCATAAAACCTGACTATAATGAGCTTTCTCCTGAAACCCACTCATTTTGTTGCTCATTCTTCTTCAGAAACACCGTAACTCATGCTGTCAGCAGAGTGATGAGAGCTTGCATGTCGTTCTGTCTCTCCCTACCTCTACACTCTCTTACCTTTTCACAACACTAGCTTAATGAAACTTTGTGTACAGCAAACCCCAGCATTCCTGGGTGGGGATATAAGTGAC
The DNA here is from genome assembly GCA_036984385.1 of Crenuchus spilurus. Classification (NCBI taxonomy): domain Eukaryota; kingdom Metazoa; phylum Chordata; class Actinopteri; order Characiformes; family Crenuchidae; genus Crenuchus; species Crenuchus spilurus. The sequence goes on from BRDA01002087.1 coordinate 44,799, forward strand.
ACACCTGCGTGTACCAGACCAAATCCCAGTGTTTAGGCTTCAGGCCCTTCTTCTTTCTGATTCTTTCCAAAGTGGTTCTTCTGCCGAAAAAAGCATGAACCCTGGGGGTTGACTTAGGGTGGATGATTCATCAGTGGAGCTGGCGAGCTCCCCTCTCTGGGGAGAAGCGAATCACCATGTCATTCGAATCTGGGCAAATTCAGAAGCAGCTAATTGTGTTACACAAAATGAAATGTAAAGCCATTTCCCAGACAAGCCAGTGTGAGTCACTCTTTTAGATATTCCATGCTTGTCCAAATTGATGCCACTTAACTCATTGGCAGAAGAGCCCAGGCTCATTTCCGCAAATTAATTTTCTGAATAAACCATTTGTTATGCTGACTGATGGAGACGTCTTGCAACAGTGATCAGTGGATGCATGTGAGGTTTAGGTTAGGAGTACAGTGGAGAAAGTAACAAAATGTTTTCGATCTGTCCATGGAATAATAGCAAATGAAACATGTTAAGATTATAAACAATCACAGTTTTATTGTACAATAATTTTTTGTTACACTTCTGCTTTGAGTGCATGTTTTTTTGCTTCATATAAAAGCCACTGTCTTGCTCTGTTTGTGTCCATTTCAGGATCCTTTGACCAGTTGTTTGCTCACATTCTATAATGGCCATTAGCTAGAACCTGAATGCTCAGGATGCATGTTCCAGCCTGTGCCAGTAGTAGCCTGGGAGGCACAGAGTTAGGAGATAATAGCCTCATTAGAAGGGCTTCCTGCCTGTCTGACTGCCAGTCTCAGCCATCAGATATGTTTCCATTTTAGAGGATCGCCAATGTAGGCTAATGGAAGGATCAGCAAGGGGCACAAAAAAAAAAAACCGCAATGGCACTCATCTTCCTTGTCAGCCTCACAGTAATATGACCTAGTGTTCAGTAAGTGCCAATGTGGAGGGGAGAATCTGCCTTTTAATATCCCTACCAGTGTCCTTGCACAGATTATATGGCAGTGAGGATGCTGGTCAGTGTAATTTGTGCTAGTCTAGAGTTGTTGTTGTTATTTTATTACACAATTCATATTTTGTTATATATGATTGTTTAATACATTATCGTTGGTTACATAATGAATTACATTTACTTTAGTTTTACATTCTGCATCAGTGGGTATTTTCAGTATTCTTCTAATATGTTCTTTAGAACGTCAATATTAATGCATTGAAAAAGCTGGAATTAACATAGAATGGAAAAAGACAATGAATCTGATCCAATCCTGTGACAAATCCAGCCTGAAATAGCACTTGCCTTGACTACATTTACATACAAACAATAGCCTATCTCAGTTCTTAGTCAGTCTAACACACTGGATCAAACAAAGACAAGTCAGTTTATAATCTGGTTTACAGGCATGACAACATAGATATTGCATGTTTTATCTGGTCAACTTCCTTTCATTTGTTAATATACATACATTCCTGCACTTCAAGCCTGCAGCACATTGCATAAAAAAAGTGAAAGTGTTTTGTGGTAGTAACGTGCCTACAATTCAATTCTTTTCCCGAAAGAGAATTTTACACCTTAAGACATATTTACAAGAACAGAACACATATCACCCGAAGCACTTCATTGTTAGGTATCCTCAGTGCCAAAACATCTTGTGAGAAGGAATGACAATACTAGAAAGTAGTAAATGCTTTACTGTCTTAACTTTTAGGAACATGTTGCAGGCCTGAAATGCAGGAATGGATGTGCAGTGGAACCTCAGTTATCGTTTGCCCTGGTTATCGCACAATTCTGTTATCGAATTTTTGTTTTGCACGCATTTTGTCCCAGTAATTGTTCACCCACTCGGTTTTCATTTGCGCGCGCACATGACTCCCCGCTAATTTCACAAAAACAAAGCATCTACCCACATATTTGTCACTCGCCCACATGTTCATCCTTCATTCTTCCTTTGTTTCTCATTGATAATGCTCAAAACAAACTAAAACACATCACCCTAAAGTGACAGCGGACAGCACCTGAAAATGGGTGCGAAAACAATTAGCAGCCAAGAACGGGTGCACAAAACAAAGGCATTTGGACCACACCGGCACACTCTAAACCATTAAGAGTGATGTAAAATGTTCATTTATCAGTTTCATTAGTCTATTGTATTTATTTATCTTTTTCTGTATGTAAAACTATAGCTATTCTATATAACATTTATTTTTATTAACATTTGGAGAGTCTGGAATGGGTTAATTGGATTTACATGATTTCTTATGGGAAATATTGCTTCAGTTATCGTTTTGCTGATCTTCAGGCACTTTAGATCAGATTAATGAATGAAAACTGAGGTTCCACTGTATATTAACAAATGAAATGAAGCCTGCAAGAAGTCTATGTATGAAAAACTGCACTTTTTTAATATGCATTTCCATACAGTCCCAACTTTTTTCTTATTTGGGGTTGTAGATACAAAAGAGAGGAGAGACAAAAGCTGAAATCTTCTACTGAAGTTCTTAATTTGTACCGATTTTGAGCTGCATTTATTTTGAGTTGCAGATTCCAGTGGGAAATCCTAAAAATACAGTACTGGTATCAGTATCAGTCGATAGTAAAGGTTCTAATATCAGTATCGGATAAGAAAAAAATGCTGAATCTTGATAAGTACACAAGTGTGTCCTCAGTTGAAAAAGTAATGCATTTCTAACATGAATTCATCACTTGTTTCTACTTGTTATGGTAGAAATAATTAATATACAATCACAGCATCCTTTGTTGCTGGCCAGAAGGACCAGTATAAAGCAAGACAATACAGAAAAGCTGCATTCAATAGAGTAGCTCTCCATCTTGTGTTACGTGTGCTTTGTGATGTACAAATTTGCCTCAGTAGAATTTTTTTTTTCACATTCCAGTTGTTTTGTGGGAACCATAATCATTCCCTGAAGGGATTTCTCCTCCTCAGGAGAGAGAGAGAGATTCTCCTGACACTTGTCTTTTTAACCTTCAAGCTGCTTGCACACTGCTGGATGGCTGGATGTCCTTTGCATGTCATTCCTATGCTTGCGGCTTTTCTGCTCTGTGGCAGACTCTACTGTGTGTTCATTCTCAACAGCTTTACTAGAGAGCATGAAAGGAGCGTATGGAATCTGCCTGCCCTACCTGGCCTGTCATATCCTGTCATATAAACTGTGAAGCGCTTCCGTGGCAGTATGTGACTTTTTGATATGGGATTTGTTCTGGTCTGATTGGCATGAGGTCAGACCCGAGCACTGCAAATCAAAAGCATGAGCAGGGAGGAGAAAGAAAGATAACTATGTTAAGGGCTTAACGCTGCTCCTTAGACCAGACAGGACTGTGGACAGAGCTAAATGAATGAGCGTTTTTAATTAGAAGTCAAGACTGGCACAAAACAGCAGTGGTTTCCCATTAGGGTGAGTGCATGTGTGGGTGTTTGTGTCTCTAAAGAGACAGTATGGTGTATTATTCTGCTCTGAATCGCTCTCCCAGCAGGCTCTGGCTCCTGACATGTCCATGTACTGAAAAGCCTCTTGTTAACACAGTATGTGAAGCGTTGTTTTCTGTTTGTTTGTGTTTTTTGCACCATCTTCCCTCGAACTGGGAGAGAGATGGCGAAATAATTAGAGGCGCCCACTTTGAAGCTTACATTCTCAACCTAAGACCCAACTCTTTCTCACGATCTCATGTTGTTGCTCAGATGACAAAAGTGTACGAGATGCTATGGCAGCCTGTTAAGCTGCTAACTGCTAAGCCAGAGCCCTCCAAAAGCAGCTCAGTGAATCAACAGAGCTGATCAGGACTTGCTTTCTTTGAATCTGGGACAAAATGACTGGATGTTAATATGCATTTTGAGTCTTCTGGACAGTTAGCACTTAGAGTTCACGGGGCAGTCATGATTAAGGCTGAGAAAGACTGTAGGGTTCCTGGAAGGCCGGGGTTGACTGTTATGAGGTCAGTAGAGTCTTCTCCCAGAGGCAGAAGAGCTAAGAGAAGAATACCTGGAGCATCGCCGATGATGTCACAAGAGGATGATATAATGCAGGGAGACGGGCGGGTGATGATGACAGGGTGCTGCTGTTTTTAACAAACGGCTCATTTACTCTAGCCTACCTACACACCGCCTTTTACTCCGTCTCTTTATAAAGAACGTCATTCTGCTCTTTTGTTGCTTTTCTTTCTTTAACTTATTTATTTTTTTATATCTTTTCTTTTATGTAGTTCATTTTTCTTTCTTTTTCTTTCTTTCTTTCTTTCTTTCAGTGTTTTCTACTTTTTCTTTTTAGTATACTTTTCTTTTATAGCGTTTCTTTTATGTAGTTCATTTATTTTCTTTCTTTCTCTTCAGTTCTCTTCTTCTCTCCCCCTCTTCTCTTTCTTTCTCTCTCCTTTTTGTCTTTCTCTCTCTCTCCCTCCCTCTCTCTCTCTCTCTCTTCTAGCTTGTATTTGTTTTATTAATTTCTTTCTTTATTTTCCTGCTTTCTCTTTAGTTCTCTTCTTCTCTCCCCCTTTCTTCTCCTTTCTTTCTCTTTTTTCTTTCATTTCTAGCTTTTCTTTCTTTTTTGATTTCTTTCTTTCTTTTCTAGCTTTCTTTTCTTCTCTCCCCCTCTTCTTACATTTACAGCATTTGGCGGACGCTCTTATTCAGAGTGATGTACAAAAGTGCTATGTTTCCATTTAGAGAATTATCTTAGCTAGTACAGACAGGCTTGAGTTGAAATGACTCTTCAGTTCAGACACTGTCAGAACAAAATAATTACTCATTCCTAGAAAGAGGGAAAGATACACAATTATCCACAATATAAGAGCATAACAATGCATTACAATAAGAGATATAAACTAGTGCTCGCTTAAGTGTTCAACAAAGAGATGGGTCTTCAGTCTGTGTTGAAAACTGCGGTGAACTCCACCTCCTCTACCTTCTTCTCCTTTCTCTCTCCTTTTTGCCTGACTTTCTCTCACTATTTATTTATTCATTTCATAGCTTTTCTTTTTTTCTCTTCCTTTCTTTCTTTTCACTTCTTCTATTCCACAACTCCCTTTTCCCTGTCCTGTTTTCTCTCACTTTCACATTCTCACTCTTTTTTTTTGTCTTTCCCTATTTTATCCTTCTCTGTTCTTTTGTCTTTGCCTCTCACACTCCATGTTTCTTTTTTCTTTCTTCTTCCCTTTTATCCCCTCTCCTCTCTTCCCTCTTGTCCTCGTTCTCCCCCTCCTCTCTCATTCTCTCTCTCTCTGCTCCCTCTCTATCTCACTCATCATCATCATTACTCTCTCAGCTCAGCTTCTGTATGGATGCCTCTCATACTGAAGGACCCTCACTGCCCTCCACTTTCAGACATTCCTAAACTTTTTTTCCTGCTCTTCACCCTTTCCTCCTGCTTTTTTTAGTTTCTCTGCTCTCTGTCCTGCAGTTTATCTCTCTCTACTCTGGCTCTGTGTTTCTGTCTGTGTCCCTCAGTGTGTTGCTTGCATGGCTGAGGCTTTGAAGTCTAGTGTCTGCTTTAATGAGACCATTTCGGACTGGCTCTGTAGACCTTGCGGACTGAGGGCACCGCAATGCCACTTTGTTCATGGGATCTCTCTCTTTCTCTCTCCTTGTGCTTTTCTTCTTGCACTTCACTACCTGCTAGATATGAATGATATGAAGATGATAATATAGATATAATATGTCTAATGTTGTGCTATAATAGGAAATTAATAAATAATTGAAAAGTAAGGTGATAACAGTGTTTCAGAAGCAGTGCTGACTTTTATACAGTTCACTAATTATTGTTCATTAATGAATGTAATGTTTTATTCAATTTTACTGTAAACATAGTATGTTATTAATGTTTTAATAAGATTATATTACATTTATGACCGTTTCTACTGTGAGTTTTCTCACAGAGATTTTCTGTCTGAGGTGAATTCAGTGTAAATGCCCTAGAGTTATAAAATTGAGGAAATACAATACTTCATAGCTTAGGCATCAATAACTGCATTTCAAACTGAATCCACTATAATGTCTGAAAAAAGCTACTTTATATACACCGACTGGCCACTTTGTTAGGTATACATACCTTGTGTCTACACTCATTGTCCATTTGATCAGCTCCACTGAAAAAAGAGACCAGAAAAATGACTGCTGCAAATACTCAGTTACTGTTAATAGATGTGATTGAGAAAAATTTACATTTTTGTTTTATTCTTCATTGATTTTTTTAAACTACTAACATTTTTCCTAAATTTAAAAAAAAGTATTGCCATTTATAACATTTATTTACAGTAAATGAACAAATGGTCAAAAGATCAAAAATTTTACTCTTTCTGAACCTCAAGTCTTGAAAAGAAAACAAGTTCCTATCAATTTTATTCATTTTAAACCCAATAATAATGTTTTAAACTAAGGAGGTTAAAAAATAGGAATTTGCTGGACTAACTTATTTTCCTTGCCCTCTTTACATGTTGTTGTTAGGTGACTTTATGCTTCTCCTGCTGTTAACATTCCACTTCACTTTTTCTGACAGCTTGTGACTGTCCATCTTTCTTTTCGTTTTCAGTGGGGTTCAGGTCTGAAGATTGGGTTTGACATTTGAAATGGTCTCTTATTTTTTGTAGAGTTATGGCGGCACTTTGTAGTTGTATAATTCCAGACTGTAGTCCCTCTGTTTCTCTGTATACTTTGTTAGCCTCTCTTTACACTGTTATTGAATGGTCAGGACCACCACATAGCAGATAATATTTGAATGGACGATTGTTCTCAGCACTGTAGTGACATTGACATGGTGTTGGCATGTTAGGTTGTGTTCTGGTGTTGGAGCTGCTGATTTTTTTTACACCTCGGTTTTACTGCTGGAGTAAAAATGGTGGACCGACCAAAATTATCCAGCCAGCAGTGTCCCGTGACCACCAATGAAGGACTAGAGGAGCAAATCAAACAGCAACAGATGAGCTACTGTCTCTGACTTTACATCTGCAAAGTGGATCAACAAGGTAGGTGTGTCTAGTAGAGTGGACAGTGAGTGCACATAGTGTTTATAATCTTCAGCAGCTCTGCTGTGTTGGAACCACTCATAGTAACACAACACACATAAACACACCACGACCACGTCAGTTACTGCATTGCTGAGAATGATCTGCCACTGATATTATACCTGCTCTGCTGGGGTCCTGATCAGAACAGGGATGAAGGAGTGTACAAAGTGTGCAGATGGACTACAGTCTGTAATTGTAGAACTACAAAGTGCACCTACATGGTAAGTGGAGCTGGTAAAATTAGTGTAGATACAAGATATGTGTATATAATGTATATACCGCATGTGCACATGAGTCTGAAATGATATTGATGATCTTAGTATTTTAATAAGAAGATACCATGTAAATTGTTTTTAAATATTACACAGGACTACAGTGGGCAGTAACTGCATAAACAGCATACAACTTTTTTCTGATTTCTTTTAGTAAAGGCTGGATAAAGAAAAACAAATATTCACCTCTTTTTAGTCTTTACTAAAAAAGTTGTCCATTCTGACTTTGCAAATTAAATACCAAAATGTGTATTTTGATTTGCATTTTCTTCATATTGCCCACCCTGAGCACCTCCTTCAAAGTCTCCCGCCTCCCTCCTTCTCTTTCTCTACATCTCTGCGTAATGCCACTCCAGCTGGACTCTGCAACTTCTTGTCTTTTCTAGCTCCTGCACTCCTAGCAGCCTGCTTCCTGTCTAGTTCCTCCAGGGGCTGCACCGGGTTTGATGTATAAATCATCCCCCCTTCTCGTTCAGTCTTTAATTAATGACCCCCATCTGTCCTCGGCCCAGCCGCTCTGAATTTCAAAACCATTCGCCTGACGCAACCATCCACGGAATCGAGCAAAGCCGTCAACACATGCAGCACAGTCAGCCGCCACATACGCCTTTACCTGCAACGCAGGTGTCCCACACGGCAGAGACAGAGAAAGACAGGGAAGCAACAGAGCAGGGATATCCACCCCCAACCAGATTAGCAGGCTACCCCAGTAAGGCTGTATGTATGTGTCTGTGTTCATAGGCTTTTCAAGTGAGCCCTGGCAGACTATCTGAAGCGGTTATGGAGGCATCAAAGACAAGTGCTGCGGTGAGTCACAGGCTGCCTTTTCCCTTCTCTCTGCTGGTGGGGGTGGGGGGGACAGGTGGACACGGCCACACTGCATCCCACATGCATGACCAGATCGCTGCTATGACACAAAGGAGGGCAGTCGTGCTCTGACCTCCTTTCTGAATGCAGATTTTATACGTCGTCGTCATTGTGGTCGATGTGATTGTGACTTTGATTGTAGCATCTTCCCATCGTCCCGTTCTTTTCAACACGCTCTGGCTTGCTTTGTGTTCTCCACCCATGTCATTACCACCAACTGTCTCTCCGGCATCCTGCGTTCATCTCTCTTTCATCCTCTCATTCCGACTGGGGCACAGCTCCTTGTTACAGTTAGCGCCAGAGAGAAACTTTGATTTCATTTGGACTGGCGCGTCGCTCATATTTTGATTTCTTTTCTAGGCTGCACGACTACCAACTAGACTGCCATTCCTCACTGTGCACCGTAGTGGCATTATGCTGTTCTCTTTGCATTACTGAGGTTCCATAAACTTTGGATTGTCTTTCTCCTTTGGAATTAGAGTTTTCATTTGAGATTAGTCACTGATAACACATGGAGTGTGGGCCTTTTCTGTAAGCACTGTGCAATCTGCCACTTGGCACACAAACACCCAAACAGAAAGTCTCAAACTAACCTCTATTTTACTGAGGATTACTAAGAGGCAGATTGTTCAGAAAGGATTGAAGGGCTTGTGAAGCGGGCCGACCAACTCTAATATCCCTTTTCTAACCACTCCGTCTCACTGATGATTACTGTTTGTAATGTAGAACTAATGTGCTATTAATTACAAACTCATAGTGTGTTTCTGTCTCTCTGGAGTTTGTACTAACATTGGGCCACACCAGAATATTAACATGTAATCCAGCGAGGCTTAGTCTGAGCTGCAACATGATTATAGTCATTCAGGTTGATATCACATAAGTGCTGTTTCTACTCTGTTCAACACAAATATGATATTAAACACAATTTCTATTGCAGGATTTTGTCCCAGGAACACTTGCATGCCAGTGCATAACCTACAATCCAGAGCCTTAAGAAATATTATAGCCATTTGCAATCCTATTTACGTTTACTCATTTGACAGCTGCTCTTATCCAGAGTTACTTACAATTACAATCATGTTAAATTTGTAGGTGAATATATTATTAATTAGAGTCTTTCCCAATTACTCTTATTGGTATAGTTTTGTGTAATAGCCCAAACAGAGGGTTAAACTCCATTCTCACACTAAATTATAGCAGCTGCAATCTTATCCAACTCCTCTTAAAGCACTTTTGTTCTTCAAAATGAAAAGGTACAAAAAGGGTTCTTTCCTTATTTGATACAGTAGGAGAAAAGGAGAATAAGTTATGGTTTCATAAAGAACCTTTCGGTGGATGGTTCTATAAAGTACTTCACACGCTGTAAAAGTTCTGTACCAAAAATGTAAACACTGAAAAGAATGTTGCTTACATGACTGAAATGTGATGCACATTTAAATGCCAGGCTTTTTAAAACATCAGACAAAAATTAATAATTTCTGAACTTTTTCACTTTTAATGTCATTTATAATCTTTATTATAAATTAATAAATTAATTCTGAACAAGCTACATCCCCCGTTACGAGAGTGTCCATATTTATGCAACCACATTATTTTATCTTTGTTTTATTTTTTATTTTCCCCTATATATGATTTCCGTCTTTTTCAATGGAATTGTACAGATTATGGGTCAAATTAAAGACAGAAAAAGTTCTGAAAATATTAACCTTGGCCTTTTTTTATTACAAAAACCTGAAATTTTAACATGGGTGCCCAAACATTTGCATGCCATGTATATGCATACAAATATATTACAACAACCCAGTTACAGTTACCAAAGCAAGTGAATGTAAACAGTGCAATTGTGTTACTTTTTTACCACTTTCCATGATTTTGTGCAGTAAACATTATGGCACTTTAACATTTAAGAGTGTACAGATGCATAAAGCAGTTTTGGAGAGTTGGCTTGAGTCTTTTCTCATCTCAATGCCATGTCTTCCTCTTTCCAACAGCAAACCCTGGAGAATAACTTGACCAATCTGGTGAAGAGGAACAGTGAATTGGAGAACCAGATGGCTAAACTCATCCAGATCTGCCAGCAGGTGGAGGTGAGTCCAGCCAAACACTCAGTCCAGAATTATTCTGATTATTACTCCATGCATACTTCATCATCACCATCATCAGGGGCAGCAGCAGCACCATCATTAGCAGCAAATCTCCAGTACATTTCTTCGCTATTCTTTAAGACCATTCTTATTTGTCTGGAGACTGATTGATTTATTATTTCTGCAATAGATGGAACGGTTCACAGTGAATTTTTTACATATTTTTATACTTACAGGAGAGTTAAGGCAGTTCTGGAAAATAATGGTGGCTACACAAAATACTGACAATTCAGGAACTTTCACTAAGGGGTGTACTCACTTTTGTTGCCGGTTGTTTAGACATTAATGGCTGTATATTGAGTTATTTTGAGGGACAAATAAATTTACACTGTTATATAAGCTGCACACAGACTACTTTTCATTTTGTCAAAGTGTCATTTTGTCAGTGTTGTCCCATGAAAAGATATACTTAAATATCTGCAGAAATGTGAGGGGTGTACTCACTTTTGCGATACACTGTATGCCTCTTAATATAGATGTAGTAGATCACCCAAGACATGCTAACATTGCTAATAGTTTACTTACTATAGAGTTATTTACATCCAAATCTAACACCAACACCTGTCTCAACCCACATCTCACTCAACCGACCATCGTGATCATAGTTAAGATCTCACAAAATAGTCAGTTTGTTGGCAGATTCAGGATTTGGCTGCATGATTTCTGTTGCATTTTAAAGCTCACAGTAGTTCATACTATTTCATAAAATGTATCTAATCTGATTGAATGTGTGACCTTTTTATGACTTACAAGCAGGTTGAGATTAGTTTTTGGTGTTTTGTATTTTTATGGAAACTACTAAGCTATTAAAGTGACTGTTGAGTTCCAGTGTTTGTAACAAAGTCAGCCTTGAAGGTTCACTTCTGAACATTTTGAATTCTGACTTGTGTTGACTGATGGATCACATCTGAGGTAAATGAGAAATTGTATAATTATGATTTTGGAGTGTATAAAACTGTGAGACTGTGGCAGGACAAATTGGACTTCAAAGTTTAGGGAATTTTTGGAAAACTGCTGAATGAACAATTTCTGTAAGCTTCTAATGGGTCTCTCTTGTGTGTATTAACTGTAGATTGAGTCTTATGTGATTTAAATACTTATCTTGCATATTCAGTGGTGTCAAATATCAGCAGCAGAACGTACCATGGAGGAGATGATTCCTTATGATTATTATCTCAGTAAGCTCCATTTTTATGCATTACATTGGTGACCTGTGACCTCTTTTTTGCATGAATAGTGAGTTCATGTTGATAGTATAAATTGCAAACACTGCTGAATATCAAATGTCACTTATGTAAAATAGAGCAGTGTCTGTGTAGTTTCTGTGCAGTTTTTTGTAAATTAATTTTCATCTCCAGTTCTCTAATTTGTACTGCAGAACCTTGAAAAAGACTACAGACATCCTTTGAGTCATTTAAAACATCTATAATCTCACTGTGTAAGGTAGTAACAGACTGAATAGATTCATAAAATAGAAAGCCATGTTGTAAACAGGTTGTAGTAATATGAATATGATGTTTTTATTCATAACTATACAGATGGTATGTCAAATATGTCAGCCATATTTGTAGTAGTAAGGTTTGAGTCTGTCTATGAAATCCTATTGTACATAAATACCTTCCTCAGGGTTTCTCATTTGAGTGATACATTAATGTTACGAATTATAAATTAATTCTCAGTTATCACTAAAATATGTCATTTCAAGTTAATTCACAACATTATTTATTTTGAACAATATTGATTGTACACAACACAGACAAACAGTCTGGTAAATACTCACTTAATCAAACTATTTCATACCATGTTTCTTAGGAGAAAGTAAACATGAAAGAAACTGAACATTTTGTAATGGTTTTAGTTACATAATGAATACTGTTTGACTCTTAGAACATTGATACAAATGCAATTTGTTACAATTACAGACTGCCTACATGAGACTACATGCTACATATAATTCATATATCTTGCTCAGCAGACCCTAAGCTACTCAGATATGTCAGACCTTTGATATCTGGATGTTTTTAAATACAAAAAATTACTTTTTTGCAATAACCATTTACAAATTTGGCAGGATTGTTAGCTTACAGTGTCTCTAAGCTGAAAATATTGTATAACTTATTACTATGTACAAATAAATGATTAACATTAGGTGGCCATCTTCTTATTGATTTTCTGATCTCTTTGATCTGTACTCAGAATTGTGTAAAAAAAAAAAGTGTTTTTAAAAATCCTTTTATTCATATTTCATTTTTTGTTTTGTTATATTTTGTTATTCAATTACATGAAATCAGTGGAAATTGAAAGCTAAATCTGATCATGGGTTTATGCTTTACTGGTGTAATTGATCCATTTCATTCTAAACCTTGAAATCTGATCCATTTATTATTTTTAAATTTAGGGAGAGCTAAAGCTGAACACTGTTTCTGATCAGGATGACTTGGGACACTGCCTGTAATCCATAGTAAACCTGCAGCATTATGTAAGGTGTATGCCAATTAGTGGGAGTCAAGTGGAGTGCTGTGATATGCGTTTCACTTATGTCAGTCAAACTGATTGAGAGTTATGCTGCATAAAACTGAAGATATAAAATTAGAAGTGAATGAATTTTGAGTCTTTTCGAACATCAGATTTCTCCTTCAGGCTTTGTCACACCAACATAGTTAGTGAGAGTAAGGTCTGCTGAATATGGAGATGTGGCGATATTATGAAAAAGGGAATTTATATGCATGGAGCGTATTTTTATGCTGCTGCCTCTCTTTAAGTCAGAGTGCATTAAAGGATAGACAGCTCACAAGGTTGTTTTAGAGGCCGTATGATCTCACCTTGAAAGTTCTTAAGGCCAGTTGCTCTGACACTGAGATGAGTCAAGAGAAGACAGCTGAAGTGAAGTTCCATTTAGACCAGCCACTGAAGACGTTGTCAAGCCCAGTGTCCTTTCTGTAGCACAGACAAAGGCAAGTGACAAGCCATTGTTATTTCATTAGCAGAATCAGACTTGTCAAAGCCCTGGGGGAGTGCCACGTCTTGCTCACCTCAGCTGAACCGTACCTTAATATATCCACACACACACACACTCCTCTGAACCACTGTAGTAAGAACCCTGACAGAGGCATTGTGGATCTCTTCTCCACTGTTTTGACAGAGGAGCAGTTTAATGTATGACAGAAACATGAGTTTTCATAATAGCGTTACAGGATGAATATGCTTATATAATAAGGGGAGCAAATGAAGTCTGCACTGAATGCTATCATGCCATTGTGTTCTGTCTTTTAAAAAGATAAATTATTCAGCACCACAGTGAGAACATGCATCTCCAACAATTCGGCAATTACCTGAGGAAATATTTTTCTCTTAGAGGCTTGGCCTATTTTGTCATGTTTATTTGAAGGCACACTAAATTATTGAAGCTCAAATGAGACATAACACTCTAAGTTAATCTAGAAGTCATGGATAATACAGGCTGGATGTCTTGGAGACTAAGTGCTGTTGTTTTCGCCTCAGGAGCCACCTGCTATAATGAGACATTTGGGCATAAGAATAAAGCAGGGTTCTAAACCATAGCCAGACATGTCTGCAGTGTAGATTTCTTTATACAACTGTACAGGTTAAAAGCTATTGGCTTTGTAGCTCATGTCATGGTCTTCTTTTAACCCAAGTTTAGTGCATGGGAAACCTAACAAAGTATTTATGAACACCGTCAAATGACAGTAATGCTTTTAAAATTCAGCGCTGATTCTTGTTTCTATTGCCGTGTTTGTTCAGTGGAAGTGGCATTCAGTTCAACTGCACTAGAGCAGTGTCCCTAACCACAAAATATTAAAGAGGGTCATAATGAGCAGTTTTAGCAATGTGTCTATAAAACATGAGGAATGATGGAGAGCTGAAGAGTTTATGGTGTCACAGCATTACTGATCATTTTTTACAGTCTGTAAGCAGGGCTCCCATATAAAATAATATTCCATTTCAGTGGGGCTTCCCTTGTAAAATAAGGATTAAATGAAAAGCAAATAGGGACCCATGGTGACATCAGAATCAGTTGCTTAAAAAACACTGTCAGGTTGATAAGACTGGACTGCTAATTCAAAGGTGACATTGGACTATGTTTCAATGTTTCCATTTTACCAATTTACAGTATATCATTTGCATAATTTAAGTAAGATTGATGTGTAATTGTAGTCAAAATTTCTAGCATTGGCTTCAACAGATATGTACAGTAAGTGAAAAATACTAGCTGTTATCATCAGCCCAGAATTCCCATATTGGTGTATCCCTAATAAATAAAGCTCCATCCTAGATTACAGGAAGACTCATGCTGAGCTATGCTGATCGATGGCAGTGTCGGCTGAGACTTGCCACTGGCCAGCCGTAATTGGGCCGTTTGTCATATTACACTCGGCACCCATGGTGTTTGGTAAAAGGGCCCAGGCCAACTGTCATATTATACTCGCCACCTGGCATATGGTAAAAAGGACTCGGGTCATCTTTCATATTATACTCAGCACCTGAAGTGTTTGTAAAAGGGGTAATGGCCAACTGTCATATTGTGCTCAGTACCTGACATGTCAGTAAAAGGGTATTGTGCCAACTGTCATATACTCGGCACCCAACACGTCGATTAAAGGGGCTCAGCCCAACTGTCATATTATACTCGGCACCCAACATGTCGTAAAAGGGGACTGTGCCAACTGTCGTATTATACTCAGGACCGACCATGTAAGTTAAAGGGGCTGAGGCCAAGTGATATATTGCACTCAGATTCCAGCGTGTGGGTAAAAGGGTCTAAGGCCAACTGTCAAATTATATCCAGCACCTAGTGTGTTTGTAAAAGGGGCATAATTCACTTGGTATTGTGATTGAGACTCAGCATTGAGGCCAGAAGTGTCCTGATTGGTTTTTGCTATCTGGGATGCTGCTGCTAGCCACTTTGTTTGGGTTCAGTGTGAGAGCATACGTGTTGAACTCTCCTGAACTCCCTGGAATCTTACATTCCAATGTCCATTTCCCACCTTTTCTGTTCTTTCTCACACCTCTAGGCCACTAAGGTTTACTGACCCGGCAGTGAACGGAGCAGCTTTGTTTTCTCAGTGTTTCACTCAGTAGGCATGTGTGGAGCAGTGTGGCGTTGGCCACAGCGGCGCAGCGCATATGTGTGTGCCTCATTCATTTTTAATAGGACTGCTTGCTCTCTCTCTCTCTCTCAGTGAGAGCACAGCCTCCTGCCCCTGAGGACTTGCACAGAGAGCGCTCTCTCCCAGCCTGTCCCGAGCTGTCAGCTCACAGGAAAGTGCCGCTCTAATCAGCAGTGGGACAAAAACAGACCTCTCTCTCTTTGGCATCTGCTCAATGCTGTTAAGATTGTCTGTTCGCCCGAGATGTCCCACACTGGCGACAGGCTGCAACAATCCACACATCTGTGGATTAGCAGATTAAACATGCCGTGGAGTCTCACTGAGACCTTTGATGCGCGAGTCATTAGCCAAACCCACTGCAATCATCTCACACTGCAAACGGGAGTCAGAACTTGCACAAGGGGCTCTTGCGCAACCCACCTTTAGTAAAATCTGCTGAAGACAACGGGTTTTCCGAGTACAGTTCAGAACAGCATTAAATTACCCAAAGTCCCTTGAAGGCTTTGATGTATTTCTTAGATAATACACAGAGACAACAGCCAGCACTTTTCAGACAGGAGCCTGTTTTTATTCGGGACCCACGCTGACCCCAACATTGTGATAAATCTCTCCAAAAGTGTCTCACTAAAACATTAATCAGCTGCAGGACAGTGGAAGCGTGGAGACGAAGCAGCTCTGCAGTGCCACACGTTTGAGGTGTCAGCATGAATCTGCTCCCCACCGCAGCCTCTGTGTTTAAAATGTGCCCCAGAGAACCCAAACTGCATTTGATTCCAGGCAAAGAAAGAGGGAGTCATGCCAAGCAGTGTGTGAGCAGTTTCTATTGCTCCATCATCACCTCCAGCTCTGATTCTATGGAAAAGATACTATATCACTTCAAGTGGTCAGGCTCAAGATCCAGTTGCCCTTTTAGAGTGCCTACTTTTGATAAAGAGAAGCTAGATGGAATTAATTGTCATTGTAAGTGTGTGTGTGTGTGTGTAAGATGTGTAAGAGTGTGTGATTAACTCAGCTTAAGTGGATCTAACTTGCATAATGAGCTTTGGTTAGAGATTGGCATGTAGGGTGATGAAGGGTCGAGAGTGTGAGCTTGAGCCTTTGATGGTGAGTCAGAACTTTGTGTAATTATGAGAGGATGTTGCTTAGAAAAGGAATCCCACAGAGAAAGCCATACAGTACTTCAGTTCTGTAATTAGCAGCCCTCCCCACCCCCGCCCCATATTTCTTTCTGTACTGGTGCATCCCTTTTCACAAACAGACAAACAGCATACTGATGCTTATTATATTTTTTGTGATAAAATTATAACATCACAATGCTGGAAAGTATTTTTCCAATCTGTTACATAATGGTACACTATACACTGATGAAACAAAACATTATGACCACGCAGATGAAGTGAATAATGTTGATTATGTATATAAATAAGTAACATGTAAACATGTAGTGTAACCAGGGCTGCCTAAACTTTGCATAAGATTGTATAAATGTGCATTTGTCTCTGGTACTCTGGTAGGGAAATGGGTAGCAACTTTATAACGGCCAGGTCCTTACAGCCAAGCAGCTTGGTTAGAGCATCTACAAAGCAGCAAGGTTTGTGGGGTGCTCCCAGGTAACTGTGACTAACAATGGCCTCCATATTTCCCAGAGCATGAGACTACATTCATGGGACATGCTGGAAAAAGTCAGATTCATGTCCGGTCCACTTTGCACCTTACAATATTTAAAGGACCTGCTCCAAACATCTTCCCAAGTTACATTCAGAAATCTTGTTGAGTATATGCCTCAGTGGGTCAGAAATGTTTTGGCAGCATTGGGAAGATGCCACATTAAGCACATTAAGATATTGGTTTTGGCTAATCTATGAGTCTGCCAAGTTGATGCAGCAATATAATGGTGCCACAATTTTTCAAAAATTAACTGTTTGAGAAGGGCCTATGAGTACAAATGTAAAAATTAATTAATTAAATATTGAAAACATATCGCATATTGGGCTGTCATACATTTTTTTCCGGCCCATATAGTTGTTCACTGTTATCAAAGTACTGGTAACACCCATAATATATCCAGAAAATGTGTATTGTTACATAAATTTTAACACTGATAATAACATATTGTTACACTGATCGCCCCTAAATTGCCCTTAGAAGAGCCAAATCTGTAAATCTGGCCTGGTCCCATTCTAAGCATACTGACAGCATCTCTGTACACTTCCCTGCAGGTAAACACAGCCATGCATGAGGCCAAGCTGGTGGAGGAGTGTGATGAGCTGGTGGAAATCATTCGCCAGAGGAAACAGGTCATCGCCGTCAAGATCAAAGAGTCCAAGGTACGGCTGCCCGCACTTACGCGCCTCCAAGACATGGCACGAGGGAAATTAATTGCGAATTCGAGATACGCCCAGAGGTGCTGCGTCTGGCTGTGCACGTGCCATGCATGCCAGGTGCTCCACTGTGCATCTGAAATGATCTATCCTTGATTGACTGCACTGAAATACGGCCTACTTTGTATTCTGGCCTGGTAACGTGACGAATTTAAGTGAAAAAACTTACTTGCGCCACCGCAAAGGAATGAGCTTTAGAAGATGAGTTTTTGAACACAATAGGCTTCTCACAAGAGTTCAGGTTCTTCTTTGTCTTTCAAAGCTCCATCTGAACGTGTTCCCCCAGCAGTCTGTCAAACGGAAGGGCCCATATGGAGCTGACAGCTCTAAGCGTGCACTCGAAACTCGTCACTATGCTGTGTGACGGCACGAGGGACGCTGCCGGGCCTGTCACTCGCCTTCTGTCTATGACACTGGAAAAAGGCAAGAGAGATAACTGATGAGTTGCCTGACGACAAAGGCAAAGAGTGAGGGAGAGGGAAAGAAGTGTTAGGCTATGCTAGCTTAAAGGGGTTTTTGTAGCCTCCTTTGAGACTACTTTGAAATCGAGCCAGGAGAGATGGGTGACATTGCGTGACTGACGCTAAGTATACATTCACCCACATACTGTTTTAAGTATAGCATAAGTTCAATCTGTGAGAGGAGCCACGTCATGCCAGGCACCATCACTTTGAGTGTGAAGGGGTTTGGGAAGGAGGAAGGAGACAGAGAGTGGAAGGAGAGAGACAGTGCTTATGTGACACTTATTAAATGGAGAGCCAGGCTAAAGTTCATCCAAGACAGACTGACCACGCTGACTAGAGACATGCGAGTTCACTTAACATGTCCAAGCCAAGAATAATTTAGAAACCTTTATTTTTAAGCAGTTGATGGATTAACTGGATTATTGTATAACAAATTGTATTACTGTAGCTGTATTACTACTGCATAGACTCCTGTTCCAGCACTACAGCATACAGGTTCATTTGGAGCTCTGTTGTACACTCATGGTCTCTCAGCTCAGACTTGACCAGCTCATTTTCTGTTAACAAGTGTGAACATGCACTATTCTGTTCAAGTCTACTGCAGAAACCATTTGATAGTTTGACAAAATGTTCAATCGTTCTCCATGGGAACAGATGGCAGATTGGCAAGTATCCAGTGTTGTTGGAGAAGTATTATATGACCCCATACAGATGTTTTGATCCCCCAGCACTGGTCAGTTGAGGCTAGTGAGACTGTATGGCAGGATCTCTGTAGGCATGAAATGCCTGTGAGATGAGATTATGTCCTTGCCCTTTTGCAAAGATCTCAGCCTTACCATTCAGAAAACTTCAGCATCACAGCATTAACAGGGCTTAGACCATTGCAAACCCCTGCCGGGGAACATCTCTGGGGTTTGCCCTAGTGCATTTTTAACATAATTCAAGCTTTATTGGAAATGAATATGCTTTATTTTATGGCCTAATTCATTTTAGTGCTGGCCTCGAAATAAGCTTTTTGGCAGGAGCACATTCAGTCAAAACAAGTCTTCAAAGAAGCAGGGCCAGATAGAGTTTGAATCCATTTTAATCCTGTTTGAAGTGAGTTACTTTTATTCCTGAGTGAAAACTTACATTTAGTGTGATTTATCATACGTTCTACCAAACAAATCAATCCTCTGCCACTGTGAAATATATCATCTCTCCATTAATTCACAGTATGATGGATGTGAGGATGCACTATGTCCATCATTCTATTTCCCAAGGAAAAATAAAAGTATAACTCATGCACTATTGTATTGGCTGATTATGCAAGAAGACAAATAAGCTCAATAAAGCAGGGCTTGTTTAAGCAGGTCTGAGGTGTGTTTGTTATGAATTTGGTCAGGTTTGCTGATTGCACCCGTTTCCCACAGAGTATTTTTGAGACGGTTACAGGGAGGGAGGGAGAGAGTCCGTTCTGTAAGAGGCTCCATTTATATAGACTTGGACGAGGCTTGTGTTTTCTGCCAGAGAACAATGCATGACACAGTTTGTCTCGGCAGAGACGTGCAGCAGGAGGATATTATCTGCATGTTCAGAACCTCGTCTGGAATAAGATAGAGAGAAACATCTCCAGCTGCTCCCGAATGTAGCACATCCGTTTCTGTAAAAAAAAAAACCAGACTGAGCTTGGGCACATCTCCATATCATGAGATTCAGTGGCTGTCAAACTCTCTGCATTATAATGCAGCCTTATCTTGCTATATTGTTAACATGCACATAACTTTTAATAAGGAATTGGGCTGGTTTGAATGGAATACA
Organism: Crenuchus spilurus; assembly: GCA_036984385.1. NCBI lineage: Eukaryota > Metazoa > Chordata > Actinopteri > Characiformes > Crenuchidae > Crenuchus > Crenuchus spilurus. The sequence continues at coordinate 64,862 of BRDA01002087.1, forward strand.
CTATTTAGGAGAGTTTTTAATGAGTCTTTGGTGCTCTGTGATAATGAAATTTGGAACATTAATAACTTGGTGTAAGCTGGAACTTTTTAAAGGACATTTTAATCCATCAAGTAGAAAGCAGCATATTTATCGATTCTGTTATCACCCTGCAGCTTACAAAGCAATTGACTTACTTTACAGTGGCTGGGTGAGTATCCGTGGGTGTCAGAGTGCCTTTGATACAAGCCTGGATCAGGGCATTTCTTTGTATGCTATAGGATCAGCTGAGGTGAAGTGAACACTGTGCACTGAGACTACATATAATGGATGAAATCCTACCTGTAACATGTACATGTCAGCATCATGTGACAGTATGTGACCTGGCAGATATTATATTACTACCACAGTGTACGGACGAATCTGTCAAAATTGTGTGATGGTTTTGTCTGTATCAATGTGTCACTTCTTTCTATCTTCTTCTTTTGTGAGAAGAGCCCATTAGAGTCACTGTATCTTATTGAAGAGTGTGTATTGTAGCATACCACCAGAAATAAATGAGATCAGTTCCCAAAAACCACCACAGAGAAGACTAAATCTGTTTAACTCTTTCATGCATGAATGAGGAAAGAAATCTATCATGATTTCCCTCCAAAAATTTTATCCACCTTTCAATATGATAAACATACTGTATGTCAGTCATTTTTGTTTACCATGTGTTTTGTTGCGCCTGCAGTTACTAACCACCAGTGGGGCATGACAAGAGAAAGAAGCTGTCATGCAATTCTAACATTAAAACCAATACATATAGAACAGGGGTGGCCAACCCTGGTCCTGGAGAGCCGCATTCCTGCACAGTTTGGTGATGTCACTGCTCTGACACTACAATTAAACCTGCTAATTGCCTGCTGAGTTGAATCAGGTGTGTTTGATCAGGGAGATCACCAAACTGGGCAGGAATGCGGCTCTCCAGGACCAGGGTTGGCCACCCCTGATATAGAAGATTAACTGGTAACCAGTTTACTGTCCATCATCCATGAAAGGGTTAAAATGTTATTGCATGAGACATTTTGCAAATTTTCACTCACAAGTTTGTATAATTTCCCACTTACCTCAGATGTGGTCCATCAGCTAAGACAAGTCTGGGTTAGAACTATAGATGCTGATAAACTCTAATCAGTGGTCAATTAAGTAGCCCAGTCATTTCCATCAAAATATATATCCCTCTTTTAACCCATATCCAGATCATGAATAAGGTCATACATCCAAACAAGACAAATCTATATGTTTTAAGTCACAGTACGACTTACAAAATAGAAAAAATGATTATTAGTCATGATGTGGAGTTGGTTTGAGAGAAGTTTTGAAAATGGATTTTGACCAAAACAACTGGACAAGTTAGGTGACTCTTGAGTTCCTGTGTTTATTAGCAAAGTCAGCCTTGCAGCTCTAAAATAAAAAAGCAAACTGATCTACATCTGAATGGAAAATTATATAAATGTGATTTTTGGTTTTTCTTATTGCAAATGCAGGCAATGCAGTATAAACTGATAAACGTGACCTCTGTTGGACAATAAGATGATGGACACAGTATGTTTTTTATATACAACATCCATTCTTCTGTGAGTAGATATATCTACTGTGTAGTGGCACTGGGTTAATTTGGTATAATGAGGTATAAGTGCAGCTAAGAAGTTTTGCTTTTATGTGTGTGTAGGTGATGAAGCTCAGAAAGCTGGCTCAGCAGATCGCAAACTGCAGGCAATGTCTGGAACGCTCCAGTGCCCTCATCACCCAAGCTGAGCAGAGTCTGAAAGAGAATGACCACGCCCGCTTCCTCCAGACTGCCAGAAATGTGGCTGAGAGGTGAGGTCCACACACACAAACAGCCACTCCTCTCACTAGCCAATGTTTCCCAGCATGAAGCCGGCTTTCGGCAAGTCTGCACATTTCACATGGCCTCCTCTGCTGTTCTCAGCGCTGCTGATCATGGTTTGCGTCCAGGTCCATCAATATTTTGAACTAGAGTTTTTAGACTTCCTGCAGAGTTCTGTAGCTTCAACAAAGCTGCTTCTGTGCTCACAAGTACTGCAGTGCTTCACTTTGTCCCACGTCAGCTGTGTGGATGCTGAGCTGTGTAATCTAGAGTGGACTGTGAATGCATTCCCCACCACAGACACCTGTGATTAAGCTTGGCCTTTTTACTGCCATGTCATCAGCAAACCAATTGTTTTCCACAAACTCCTGAGATTTGTCCCAGTTGAAATAAAATTCCTCTTTTACCAAGTGATACTTTACATGGATTATGTTTTCTCTTTTTGTTCTGTTCTGTTTATTCAACTCCCCCATACAGACCCACATGCTACTGATTGCTGATTGCAGCTGCCATTTATAGTCTTTCTGTAGTGTAAGCTATTCTAATTGTGCTCTCAGACAGGCTCCTAACTGGGCTGTCTCGATGAAGGAGTGTGCTAAATAAAGGCTAATAGATGCACGAAGGCGCGGAAGGAGCTTGTGCCTCTTGGTCTAACCATCTACCTCTCTTGCTTTCACTGGTACCCAGGGTTGCCATGGCCACTGCCTCCTCGCAAGTTCTCATCCCAGATGTCAATCTGAACGAGGCCTTTGACAATTTTGCCCTTGATTTCTCCCGAGAGAAGAAAATCTTGGAGGGGCTAGATTACCTAACAGGTGAGTGGAAAAAAATGCATTTGCTCAAATCCTCCACAAGTATGGGACCTTGCAGTGCAGTCAAAATCAAATGAATACTTGGGATATCTGATACATGCGCTGGCTTTGCCGCAAAACCATATTGCCGGTATTGATCTCAATTTTTGCAGCCCCTAATCCTCCGTCTATACGAGATGAGCTGTGCACAGCTTCGCATGACACCATCACCGTTCACTGGACCTCCGAAGATGAGTTCAGCGTCACGTCTTATGAGCTGCAGTACACCATCTACACAGGCCAGACCAACTTCATCAGTAAGTATTGCATTTAGAAATCTATTACACTCCAAATGTTCTTTTTATGCTTCATCTGTGCCATGCCAGTAGGCAATGTTGTATAGCTTTTTGGAGAATAGGTATTGAGGTCGTTGTCCAAAATTAGAATATGAGCTGCTACAGCCACGAATACACTTGCACAGTACAAGATTCACTCTTTATGTAAGTGTTAGCTCAGTGGAGCAATTTCTCAGCCTGCTGTTATATAACAGGGTTTCTAGTAAGATTTGCTTTCCAGAGGGCTTATAGCTAACATATTCAGTTTCTCTGCTTCTGAAATGCACTTGACTCACATTAAACGATTTATGACTACCTACATGTTGAGCCCTTAGCACACCTTTCATTAACGTACAAAATACAAGGTCCTGCTGGAGAAGATAAAAGCAGCGACATCTCGACATTTGATCTGCGAGGGGTCTTGGTAGCGTGAGCTATATAGTCTGAGAGGGAGTGAAGGTGATAACTGCAGATGGACCAGGGAGACCGTATTGGAGTGGCACTTGAAAAGCACTGTGTGAACACTCTCTTTCTCTTTCTTTTTTCCTCTAATTGTCTTTCACCCTACCCTCCCTCCTCCCTTTACTCTTACATTCACTCTGTCTCTCTCGGCTGGAGTGGGCTCCAGTTATCCTGTTACAGAAAGCCGATTTCTTTTAGCCAGTGATGGTCCAGAGTCCCAAGAACATGACCACTGTTACTGCAGCCTCCTGAGAGAATTCAGAGAGATGGAGAAATGGAGAGGAATGCTTTCCTCTCAGACTGATGATATTTTACATTCCTCTTTGGATGTGAGTGCTTAAGTGAACCACTAACTGGTTATTGGTAGCATTTGCCTCTCTCCCATGAGGAGAAATCTGAGCCTTTCTGGTTGCTTTAGCTTGGCCTGGTTTCTACACAAATACTTTGCATTCAGAACAGAAGCCATCTACTGTAGATAGGTCATGACTGTGTTATTCATGGACAATCAATGCAAATCTGATGTCTGCATTGATTGAATAAGCAGAAAGCTTGTATAATATGTAACATAATTTCATGCTCGCTCCTTGGCAAGTGGATTATGTTCTAAATGGGTTTCAGTGGAATTACTTTGAAGTGGTTTGAAAATATCCTGCACATGCTGGGTTGGATTGCATTATCCTTTTGAGTGCATTTGAATGATCATTCATCATGATGTTCTTATAACTTTTGATAACTTGGCAGGCTACAGCCTTTGCAACTTGAGACCATCTTTTTACTCTACTTCTAGGAAGTAAAATAGCCAAAGTATAGGATTCCAATACTTTTGCTGAAGTAAATGCTAAATCAAATGTGAAAGCTGATAGATTTAACTTGCCCTTCGTGCCCAAGTCAGATATGTGCAATTACACGTTCAGCACGGACACAAAGACACCCCTTGGTGGCTAATTAAAAAGAACTCAGAAGCAGCTATCTCTGCCGGATTTCATGCTAATGGGCCTGAAGTGAAGAAATGAAAAGCTTCCTGGCTTTCCTGTTCTATGCCTCTACACATTCAGTACGATTGTTTGGCCTCACCATGGGAAGAGCCTGACTTAGGCTGTTGATATTTGTTTATCTTCTGTCTCTTCAAGTGAAGGTGCCATCTTGGCATCAGCCACGATTACATCTGACATGAGCTAATGCTCTTTACTCCACTCTCATTGTGATGGTGATTGATAGTGATCCAAGCTGCCAGACCTGAATGCTAACAGGATAGCAATCAGAATGGAGATGCTCCAAGTCTTGTAGGACCTCTCAAGCCAAGACTGTATAATTTGACATGCCTTGTCCTTACCTTTGGGAACGTCAGCATGTCTTCCAGGAAGGCTGTCAGGTGGAGAGGGCTAGGTCATCAGGTGCAATGCTACACCACACCAGCTATAGCAGGCTGACTCATCCGTTCATTTGACATGTGCAGGTTCAGTTAGAAAACGATGCCTAGGTCCATCGTCAGGGTAAAATATGTAACTGTAACGTGAAATTTCTTCCTCAGGTGGGATTGGGTAGTTAAATCACACAGTGCAGTGAAGCAGTGGGATTGTTGTGTAGCTGGAGGTGACTCCTAGCTCAGGTTTAATCATCCTTTTAAAGTTCATTTGCCATTTTGACCTCCATCTAACCATGCGGTTTGTCATTCGCAGTGCACTCTTGTGAAGCGAATTCTGCTGTTGGCTTATGGAAAGAAAATATTTTTCCCCACACTTTCCACTCTCTCTTTATTGCCACTGTTGCTCATGACATCAGGAATTACAACAAACACAGAGTGCACCATCTAAAAATAAACAAGACTATAACAAAGGTGGAAAGGGACATGGCATAATACGAATATTAATGAAATTGCTTTCAGTCCTTCACAGCCTCAGAGATTTTTTTTCCCTTAGGAATAATACATATACAGAAAACTCTTCATTCTTGGGAAAAATTGACAGCTGAATTAATCTTTAATTTTGAACGTTTGAGATTAATAGCTTGCATAACTAGAGATGGCACATATATTTTTTTTCTTTTCTTATATGATACCATTCTTGAAGCCAACACTGATACAGTTTGATATATATTTTATAAGCTTTAAAATGAGCTTAAATTGATACACTTCGCTTAATATGAAAGTAGACATGCTCAGATTACTGAAATGCTCATCTGCCCTACATAAATACTAGCAATGATTGGACTGAAACTCTAATGCTACTGCATTTTAATTATGATACCCAATATGGATGCAGTGATCACTATTATTAATATCATTATTGTTTTATACTATAGCACAATGTCAGACTTAACTAAGGATGTAAATCTCTATCAGTAGTTTGATCAGAGGAGGATGGATGCTCTTTGTGAGTCTGGTTCCTCCCAAGGTTTCTTCCTCCAGCCTTGAGGGAGTTTTTCCTTGCCACTGTTGCCTTCGGCTTGCTCACATCGGTCTTAGATTAAAATTGTTTGATACTAATTATGTAAAGCTGCTTTGTGACAACGCCCGTTGTAAAAAAACGCTATATAAATACATTTTGATTGATTGATAAGTACAGTTATTATCACACAATGCAAGTGTGTGATATTTCAGGCTACTTTTGATAAAAGAAGTCAGTCATTTTTTTCATTTAATATCTAATTCCGCTCTTTCTGCTGATACTATATAAATATATGCATTTTTGATCTCTGGATTTGGACATACATAGAACTTGTATTGTGACTATACAAGTTCATTGAGAGTATATTTTATATCATTAAGTTTTTTTATAGTTCTGTGTAAACAGAGGAATAGTAAAATAACAGTGTTGTAGGACGATAGTTGCTATTCATGTGTTTTTTGTTTTGTTGTTCAAAAGAATAATGTGAGACTCTTAACAGAGTAAAAAATATTTTCAACTTTGTTAGATCATGTTCACTGCATTCAGCTTGAATTCAACAACAGATATCAAGCTCTTAAAGGGGCAGTACAGATTATATGGAATAAATAAGCTGCGTCTCAGTCTAAAGCTAATTTAAAATTATTTTGTCATCCTTGAAGTCAGTCTTGTAAGTTTCTGTATAAAACAGTATAGGACTTGATTAAAATAATAATAACCTTTTTGTACTGTGTGTTACAGTGCCACATCAAAAAAATTGATTATTGTGACAAAGGTTGTTGTCTTAAAACGTAATTTAAAAAATGTAACTCATATTTTATATTAATTCCATGTAAAAGTGACATTTCAAGCCTTGTTTTACTGTTGATCATTGTGCCTTACAGCTCAGGAAAATCAGGAATCTCAAATTTGAGTAAATTACTATTCAAACAGTATCAACATTACACCAAAGAAAGACATGATTTGTCATTTTAGATACTATGAATATAAAATATGCAAGTTTACTTTTTTTTATTAAACTATGAACACAAATGAACTTTTTCTCAATATTCAAATATTCAAAATAATTTTAATCAAGTAAAGTGTGAGTGTATGAGGCAACTGACAATTTGCCTTTACAAAAATTGCAAAGAAAAACCTTTCTGAGCAAAAATCTGCCCCTTCCAGTCAGGCATCTCTAATTATAAGGACTGTGCATCTAAGGAGGAGATAATGTCTGCTGTAGGAATTCACAGTTGACAAAGTGCTAAGTCTGCTTCACACTCCATTCCTCCTGCTTTGCTAATTATTCGTCTCTCATCTCTGTGTGTGTAGCAGGTCAATCAGAGCACAATTACATCAGTCATTAACAGTGCTCAATGAGGTGTCTGATTAGCCATCAAGGTAATAATGTACACATGATGTCATTGTCCCTGTTTAAGCTTGTTCTGCTCGGCATAGGCAGCAGGAAAGCATTTTCCTGGCTTTATTTGCAGTGCCATTGTCCGTAGCTCCTGCCAAAGCACAGTTCTTTGTGCTACAGATATTCATAAGCTGGGCTTTGGGGGATTGCGGGAGAAAATGGGAAGAGAATAAAGGCAGTGTTCATTGAGGCCAACTATGATAGTGGCTGGACTATGAGTGATGACAGTGCATGTACAGTTTTTGGTAAAGCATTGTGATGCAGAGTTTGGTTTGTTGAAGTACATTTTGTGCACATACGAATATGAGTCGTAACTGTTCTCTTCCTCGACACTGACTTAGGGATATGTGTGTGCACATGGAAGCATGTCTGTATTTGAGAAAACACACACACATACATACACACAGACACAGTTGCAGCATCAAAGGCTGGTTTGGATTCGCCGACAGGGGCAGGAACAGCCACACACACCCCTCACATGTTGCCTCATTTTTCTTCAGCCTTTTATCTGCCTACCCACCCCCCGACAAATGCACACACACACACAGAGACACACACACACAGTCTCTGGGAGCAATGTTCATGCTGCATGCCCTCCTTCCAATGCCACATTCACTCTCATCTGTACCCCTTTGAAGTCTCTTTTCAGAACAACGGACACTGTTCTACAACTTATGTTAATAATACACAATGAATATTGTAGTCTTGAATGCTAATTTGGTTCATCAAGCAACAGTATCAAACATGTTTTATGTGTTTCATGAATAACAAGTGATTTCCGCTTCTTTTTAATGTTGTATTCAATCAGAAATGTTTAACAGTTGTTAACACAGACAGTGTTAACTCACAGACCAGAATTCTGAAAGTTTTTTTTTTCCCCTGAACTTTTGATTTTTGTTCAATCACTGTTAGGATGCTCTACTCTTGCTCTTATTTTTAATAAGTTAAGGTTTTATGTGTACAAGAAGACAACGCTATTACTTATACATGCAGTCAACATTTGTTGAATTATTCAGAGAATGTCCTTGCCAAAGGCAACATTTAAGTCTATGCTGAAAGCTTTGCTTTCTTGGGCCATAAGGCAGTGATGAGGAAAAGTGTTGTAAAATGGAGAAGGTGATAGCAGGCTGCCAGGGTCAAAGGTACTCTTTTTATTTAATGTTCAAATGGAAACCTCTTGTACTCATGTTTAGTCATAACTTTAGTATTACGTAGGACTCTGGCTGCTGTGTTGTGATTGCTCCGTTCAAGGCAAGCATGCATGTTGCAGTGTCGGCAGTGTGAATCCTGTATGTGTATTGATGCTCCTTGGAGAAACACTGTAGGAATTCCCTCAACATGAGAAATCAGGCTCAGGGGTGTTTATGCCAAGCTCTGCTTGCCTGAGGCATGGATCCCGAAATCCTGCTGAGATTGATCTACATATCCATTACACCCAGTCTCAGATTAAACAGTTATAGACCAGGAACAATGTGGGACTCTCTTTTCTAGTGAATTCGTAGAATGTGTGCTATATATGTAAATTATTGTAATGATTGCATTAAGCGTTTAGGCATTTACCCAAAATATTAAAAGCTATGGACTCCACTGGTCAGAGAACAACTAAACAACAAATCAACAGAATTAGGAACACAGAGTTTGTTGATCATTTTTAAGTATTTTAAGAACACTCTTAACTACTTGTTTACAGTGGGAGGAAATTGGTAAGAAAAGTGGCTAAATTCTTATTTCTGAACAACATATTTCTCTCTGTCAGACTAACTCATTTATCTTGTCTTTGCTTGTATGGTTTCATTTGAATTTAGCACTGAGTCATGAAACTTGCTTTATGCTTTAAACACACAATAATAATTAGGGCCTACCAAATTCACGGGTGTGAAAATTGAATTACGGACCATGTCATGAAACTTTTCAAGTGAAATAGACCATTTGCCAATTTTATATTTAAACAGTTTGTACTTTAATTGCAGGTTCTGAAAATAACATATATGCACTCTTTGACGTTTTGGTACAAAAGCCATGCAAAGTAAAATATTTGAGCAGTGAAACAGTGAGCAAAATTTTCCCTGTTGGAGTGAGCTGCGTCTTGCTGAAAACCAATGCTACATCATAGCTAGTAGGCTTACTGAGAGCTAATGACTTCTGAGATTTAATGTGATTGGTGTAGTGCACATTGGTTTGGAGTAAAGTGCTGAATGAATTAAACTTGGAAAGATGTTTAGAGGGTTCAAGACTACACTCATAAATCACATTATATGCAATTAACAAGCTCATGAGCTCTATGATTTCTGAGATGCTAAATCCCTGAAATGATGGAAAATTTCCAGTGAAATTGGTAGGGCCTTACTAATAGTACATGCTGTAACTTTCATACATATTTGGCTCAAGTTACTTTTAGAGTCACTGATTTGTAAGCTCTGCTTGCTTTTCTGCAGTATTCTTGTTTAGCAAAAATAAGTTCCAGGCAGCCATTAAACTGTTTAACTTGATATGGTTGTTATAGCAGTATTTTGTGTACTGACTTGCAGGCCAACCTCACATCTTCCCAATCCTATGTTTAAGTTGAGTGTATGAAGAAATAAATATGGCAAAAGCTCCAGCAGACTTACACAGTTACAGTTACTGCTGACCTGAAGCACAGCTTACAGTTCGCTAACAGGCTTAACTTTTGCTCACTCAAACTGATGCAACAGCAGTCTAACAAGTATTATATATCTTAGATTACAGTTCATTTCACAGTGTCAGTGTTGAATTCTGATTTAATGTTGATGTAAAATGTGCAGTCAGTATTTAGTCTAGCTGGTATGCTAAGAGTATTATTACTGTGAAAAAGTGTGGCGTCATGTTGGTGACACTAAAAAAGAGTTGTGAATAACTCCTTAATATATAACCTTTCCTGACCACCCCTCTGTCTCTCGCTAGGTTTGTATAATTCAGTGGACAGTTGGATGATCGTGCCTAACATCAAGCAGAATCACTACACTGTGCACGGGCTCCAGAGTGGCACTCGCTACATCTTTTTCGTCAAGGCCATCAACCAGGCTGGCAGCCGCAACAGTGAGCCGGCTCGTCTCAAAACCAACAGTGAGTAGTCCTCTTAGTATACAAAACCTTTTATCAAATCAGCAGCAGCTTGTCTTAAATAAAAACATATATTAATTAATCACACAAGCCTTAGATCTATTAAATATTTGTCTAATCCTGAATTACAAATGATCAGTGTATCAAACTGTAAAATGCCTTATTGAGTACCTAACCTGGGCGGCACGGTGGTTTAGTGGTTAGCACGTTCGCCTCTCAGCGCTGAGGTCTTGGGTTCGAGTCCACATCTGAGCGGCGTTTCCATGTTCTCCCCGTGTCTGCGTGGGTTTCCTCCGGGGACTCCGGTTTCCTCCCACAGTCCAAAAACATGGAGGTCAGGTGAATTGGCTACTCTTAAAAAAAAAAAAAAAAAAAAAAAAAAAAAAA
>BRDA01002087.1:75565-108708 GCA_036984385.1 Crenuchus spilurus
GGTATCACAAAGGTCTAAGCGAATTGACTTCGTGTGTGTCGTCCATCTTCGTGTGGACATCCGGTCACATCCTCGTCCAAAAGAAAATGGATGCACGGCTAAGTTCTAAGTTGTGTAGGGGGTAGGGGACTAACCACAACCCTGATAAGGATTAAGCGGGTGTGATAATGAATGGATGAGTACCTTACCTCAAGAGGATAAAGGATTAATATGACTTACTTTCTGAATCTACAAGAAAATAGCTCTTTAAAAGTCTAATCTGAAGTAGCCACTTGTATATGCTCAATCTAAAAGTCATCCACAGCAGAAAATGTGTTGAATCTTGAATCGGCACGTAGGTAAAAGAAAACCTGCTCCTACACTGGCCTACAGGTGTGCTTCTACCTGCTGTGTGTGCTTCAGTTAAGCGAATCTGGAAACACTATGGATCTATCACACACATGATGGCTTTATTACCGTTCCATCAGAGGCAGGCAGCAGAGCATGATAATAACGATATTGGCCTGATAGCGCAGTGTCTGTTAAAGTGTGTGCGTGTTTGTGTGTGAAGGTCCCTCACCTACATGGTCACACCTGGCCCTGCCTCCTCTTGCCAGAACTCAATCACCTTACAAAATGCTCGCAAGCAGCGCTCTGGCTGACACCATTCAAATGGATTAAAGTATCAGAGGCTTTGTGCCACCCTGAGGGGGAGTTTGGAGGTCAAATACAGGCTGTCTGGAAGCAGCAGTTAAAGCTTCACCCACCCATCTTTCTCTCTGTTTCTCTCTGTCTCTCATCCTCATCCTGAGTTATCACTCCCACTGGCTCAGCGTCTTAACAATCTTCTCTTCTCTCTCTCGCTTTCTCTGTTTCTGAGTCTCTGCCGTTATATCATGGCTCCTCAAGACATTCAGGACCTGATGTACTAAGCCTCCTACACCAGCTTCAGGTGCAAATCAGACACATATCATGGCTTCTCAAGACATTCAGGACCGAATGTACTAAGCTTTCTACACCAGCTTCAGGTGCAAATCAGGCACATTCTCTGTCTGTGTTGTATATGGAACTGGTGTGTGAGCCTAAACATGCAGATTACGGGTTGCATGCTTGGAAAAATGCAAAATGCACTTATCTCCCTCATGCATATACATGTGTGGATGGATCAGGCAAAATGTGGGAGGATGGCACAGAACAAGGTGGAGACATTGAAAGTGTGACTGATTACATATTCTGCTGAATTTACTAATATTTGTGCAACACTCATAGCACTCACAGTGCCTCAGAGGTGTGTTGTTGTGAGACTTTCTTTAACAATGTAGGCAGATAATGTGGTGAAACAGCAAAAATATGACGATAGACACAAAATACTATTTAGGTGGGAAAATTGATGTTTTTATTTCTTTCTTGTATCCAGCTTGTTGACACATCACACATGTCCACATGCGTATTCTGTTAGTAAGCGTGCCTGTGCACAGTTGTTAATTTCAGACATATCGTGATCACATAAAGTGCATCACGGCAGAGGCACATTTTGTGTTTATGCACTTCTGGCCCTCGTTTTCTTTTTGCTGCTCATTTATGCTTTATTTTCCTTTCTGGTTGTCTCTCACTCTCTTTGTTTCTCCGTTCTGATTGGCTGGCAGAGAGAGCGTCTCTGGTAGTACAGTAGAGGACAGTAGAGTAGGTGTGTTGGCAGAAAGCTGTGATGACGCGGATTGCATCCACCCACATTCTGCTCTGATAAAGGCAAAGCTATTCTGTAGTATCTGGCATGCAGCACAGCATCCATAGACTCCAACTTAAGCAAGACTGTTAAGGCGTGATCATATTGCCTTAGAGCTGCATTGTTCAATTCTCAATTTTTGTTCTTATGGGATTTTCTTATGGGGAACTATGATATGTACACTTGACCATCTTATATATGAGGATCTACAGTGAACCCCCGCCTATTCGCGGAATTTCCTCTAGAACATATGTACTTGTTATTCGCAGAAAACCCACAAATTTGCGGTTTGTTCTGTAGAACATATGTACGTACAACAGTTGGGTTCGTGCATGCTCCAATAATCGAATGCTATTGGCTGGCATTTGGATGGCCGTACAAGGCCAGCTCTCACTGGCTGATCCGCACAACACACAGACACTTTCGCGGGAGCCGTAGACCTGGCTAGTTTTGCTTTTCTTTCACCCCTAAGATGCCCCCTACACACCCAGCTTCTTCTCAGGCTTCCAGCACAAAGTGTAAGTGGCGAAGTGGAGAGAGAGATGGAGAGAGTGAGAGAGAGAGAGAAGGAGATGTAGAGAGAGGGAGCGAGAGAGAGAAGGAGATGGAGATAGAGAGTAAACTTTATTTTCTCTGTCTTTACACGTGTTTCTGAAGTGTTAAGGATGATAGTTTAAGGCATATGGTTGGATTTAACCATCAAAATAGGTACTTATAAGCACTTTTAGGGGGGGTTACAAGTATTCGCGGATTTGCGCTTTTCACGGTAGGTTCTAGTCCCTAACCCCCGCGAATACGGGGTTTACTGTATATAAAAAGAATAAATGTAAATCTTTGTTCACACACAAAATACTGAATTTTGTAACGTGAGTGTACGGCACTACATACAAAAACAGTAAAACCTTACTGTACATTTTATGACAACTTCCTAAGCTCTGGATACGAATATAAACATAAACATTTATAAAGGCTTGTACTAGTAGCCATCATATCTGTATTTGGTCATTTAACCAAAAGGTTATATATATATATATATATATATATAGGTACCCTTCATCAACTTACATCACTGCATCACTTTATTTGGTGTACATTCTGCCTCATCATCCTTATCATGGCAGTCAGAATTCTTGATGCTCTTGTTTGGTTCTCTGATGCGCTTTGGATTAGATCTGAGCCAGAGGTAAAGCATTCAGTGGCAGGCTTTACACGCAGTTTGCATGGTACAAACACTGAGGGGGGGGAAAAGCAGACATCTGCGGTATTAAACTCTCATCAGAAGAGGCATGTTACCCCAGCAGGTGTGTACTGGTGGTTATTGGCCATGAGTGCTGCCTCCTAGTGTCACACATGGCTCTGCAGACACGCCAGATCATCTGACCATGGTCTGCCCCAGCTGTACCTCCTGCAAGTGCTTCATACTGGCTCACTACATCATGAAAGAGCATTGCTGCAATATATTTTACTCAAGTTGCTTCAGAAATTCATAAAAAAGCAGATTCTGAATGTGGCTCGGCCGAGTCAAGGCTGCACCGTTTGACAGTGATCCCGTTTTAGACATAAGCTGTAGGGGAATGGGGAGGACCTGTTAGGTCATGTCACCAGCATGGCAGCCATCTTGAAAGCCACCATCTTGGATTTGACGGGCTGAATGTTAGCATAAGGCATCAGCAAGAACATCCCAGATGTTTACAGAGTAAACAAGTGCCTTGAAATGACCTCCCATCTGTGTATCAGTGGTAATAACATGAGTGATCTGCAAAGGCTTATATTGGTATTATGGAGAGACACATGCTCTTATACAACATGTTTTGCTCCTTATCTCAAATGACAAATGTATGTAATGAACCAAGACGTTTGGAGTTTGCTGCTTTAATTTCATGCTGCAGCTACAACACTAATATAGCTAACAAGTAATGGAACTTTGTACTGCTCCATTTAGCACAACATCAAACTGCATGCCTCAGACAACGCAACACAAGTTAAGTCATCTGAAATAGATCTGCTGGGTTACTGTGTGACATAATATGCATCTGTCCAGCCACTATTTTATCTGCTTAATCCTGGTCAGGGTCACGGTGAGTCCCCTATCTCTTCACCGGGTGCAGGCCAGAGAATGTGACATAATGTATGAAAATTTAAAGTACAAGCTTGGTTTATTTTTCTTTTTTTTATCACACATTTCCCTGTTTTTTAACAGAGTATGTCTGCTGTTTTGACAGCTAGCTTTACTTTACCAAAAGTGGTACTACTGGTGACTCTCACATTACCTTTGAGCTTCACTAGCAGCAGCCTCACTAAATTAATGATGATTGAGAGTAGCTGAGTGTCTGAGGTGTATTTGGTGTGCATTTGGTGTTTTCTGACCTATAAACCCACCACTAGCACCATTCCTCTTCATTTACTTGACGCCCACACTGCAGCCCATAGCCAGGGCTAATGCAACACCAAGGCTTAAGAGCCGCAGACCTCGCCAAAGTGAAGTGACAAGACATCAAATGCCTTTTTGCAAGCTTGTGCAACTGAAATCAAAGTTTGCTACCTGCAGCTTGAACGTGGTAATGGGATAATGTGTTCAGAAGGCGAAACCATGTGCTATAATACCAAGAAGACGAGTACAGTGTATGCTTCAGCTGCAGGATCTGTGCAGGTCTTACTTACTTCAGGCCCAATGTGAAAAGCTGCTTACTTTCTTTATCATAAAGAAGACTCCTCTGTAGACACTCACTCCTCTGCAAACTCATGTTCTGAATGGTTGCTGGATTGAATGTACAGTTCTTTCGTTTTTTTCAACAAACTTCTTCCCACTCACACATACCGTTCAATATCACTTTATTCTGACTGCTGTTCTTTAGGGCTGTATGACTTGTAATACATGTGTCATCATGAGAAGTGACATAAAGCTACATCTATAAAGCTTGTTCTAACAGTTGTAATTTGTCAACTGCTAATTTGGATCACAGCTGACAGATCAGCCTTTATCCCTATAACATCAATTGTATCATATTTGATGCACATTTGAGTATTTCAGAATTATGAATTATCTTTAAAAAATAAATAAATAAATAATAATAATAATAATAATAAATGTAAATAAATAAGTAAAACCTGTTGTATAAAATTAGATACATGTCTTGTACCCCCTGTTGCAAAGGATACATATAGATTTGATATTACACAAATAAAATTTGAGGGAAGGAGATTTTAAAAAAAGTAAATTTCATATGTAGCAAATATGATACAAAACTCTTTTCAAGGAATTTGACTTAAATGATTCCAGATTATGACAGATTACTGTATTGAAATTATGTTTTCATTTCAAACTCTGTCTGTTCCCACCATAATAAGTCTACTTTGAGGCACTTTTAGGAATGCACGTGTTACAAAATTTATACATATATTGAATTTCAAATGTTTTGATTACAAAAGCTATGTTTAATCTTAAAAACACAGTCTTTTGTCCAGCCATGTATAGCCAAATTAGCATAGCTTTGTGTTATAGGCTCATACATTGCCCTTAATCCTCTTTAAGGATACATATAACATGACATATGAGCAGTAGATCGGACACAGTGTGTTAGATTGCAGACAAAGTATACAGTTACAGCTGTTCCAGAGTGAAACATAATCGTAAATACTGTAGTAACAGCTGATTTATCACTACCACTGCAGAAAATGGATGTATGACTAGCATTGCACATATTGTGTATTTATGTGGGTCAGCTCCTCAGTTTGTACATATGGTAATGATATCCTTCCTGTCAGCACCTTCAAGTGTGTGTGTGTGTGTGTGTGTGTTCTATAGGAGGCCTGTTGTTCTGATTAATCAGCAATGCCATGGCTGCTGACTGCGAAAGAAACCAGCATAAGAAATATCACATGACATTCCACCCCTAGGGTGGCCATGTTTACTTGTTGTTAAAAGGTCTCCCAATAATATTTACTCATACAGTGCACCACTGACATCCCTCAAGTTGTCAGCAGCCCCCTGCCAAAAGCCTCTGCTGGCTGTTGCAGCCACTACAGCTCTGTGTGGAACACCAAGCAAAGTGGAGCGGAATGACATCAGTGTTTTTCTCAGGCTGAGGCTGAGGCTGACCACAGCAGGAGCTCTTCACATAGATGCAGTCTGATCTCTTTCTGATCTCCAGGCACAGTACAGCAGCGGGTGATTTCAGATTGCAGAGCGCTTCATGAAATTTTCAATAGAAGTCACTGGAATGCATTATGAATGGCTAATTGTTCCATTACTAATTGTTTAGTGTTCATGTAGCTATTTTGAATTATGCTTTACATGACGCATGCTTTAAAACATCTTTATTTGGAACATCACAGATTATGAACTGAAAGAAATGTTGGAAAACCTGATCAGCATGGCGTCTTTAGTAGCTGCCAGTTGGCAAATGCTATGCATCATGGGAGAATGTTCATTCATGTAGGGAGTGCATGTGGCAAACTAAATACATCTCCGTGATTATTTTCTACATATGGAGAAGGTTTCACATAAACGTGAGTAGAAATAGACAGAAACTCTCTAAGATCAAAGAAGAATTGGATGTTGTTGGTAATGCTCTAGAAAACGCTCCCTCTGAAAATGGCTTCTTCACTGAGCCCTAAATGCTAGAACATTACTGCCATTTTTAGTATAACTGACAGTGGTGTCGGTGTCTGACAGCAGCTATCAAAAGTCTGCAGACTGTTCTTAGTCAGCATGAGAAGATTTCTGCACTTCACCCTCTCAGCCTACAGCTTAATGTAGAACATGCTTAATGTAGCCAGGCAGCACTACAGAAACACTATAACATTTCTCAATTTTTTGCCTTAAAGCATTAGTTTTAGTTTTAATTTAAAGTATGCCACTAAAACACAAGCACCACTCATCTTGAAGACCATATATTCTCAGTATGTGTCCATTCTTATAGATAACAGTATGTGAAACTGTCATAAAGCACATAAATCAATCTGTTTGAAATCACTGAACAACTGGACACAGTTTAACCCTTTAACATCCTCGACAAGAAAGAAGAAATAGAATGATTATTTTTTTGGGTGGGGGTGAGGTGAAGTAATAAAAAACAGTCAATGTATTTTAAAGGCCCCACAGCTTTTTTTGAATGTACACAGTAAATATGTCAGTGTTAAATCAACACTATTAGAGTTAAATTAACACTGAGGGTGTCAAAATGTAACACTGTGTACTGATTTACTGTGTACACTTTAAACATGCAAAGAGATGGCACTTTACAAAAACTGCACAACAACAATAGCTAATTTTGTTAAGTTTTTAAACACCAGACTTGACTGTGTGGTGGTTTTTCAGCATGTGGTCCAGTTTATTTCTTGTGGTTGACAAAGCATTGCTAGACGAGAAAATGTTGCATTTCTAGTGACCTCAATTGAATTTTTTTTTGTATCATACCTCTACCAATTGGTAGAGATGGCACAAGCACATTGAGTTCAATGTCTTCTTAAAGAAGATATACTGACTCAAATGTGCTCTACCAAATGGTTGAGCAGAATGTTAAAAGGTTAAGGTGGTTTAGACCTGTATTTCCATGGCAAAGCATAAGTATTTATTCACTGTTTACTAAAGTAACCTCATAGCTCCATTGAAGAAGTCAACAACAGACATGTCTTGACTGATCAACTACATTTGGGCTAAGGGGGAAATTGTATAAATTTGATTTCTTTTTCACAGAACTATTGCTTTAACCTTTCCATGAGTAACCATGTCTCTGTCCACTTATTCTAATTCACATGCATTGTCAACAGTCATGTTTGGTTCTGCATCCCTTGACACCTTGCAGGGCAATTAAAGCATTCATATAATGGGTGTCTTAATTAGGATAAACATGCATAGGTGTGTGGAATACTTAATGAGAGTGCGCAAAGAGTAACCTTGTCCTCTTTGCACTCAGTGATCTAATTGCAGAATTTGCATTATGAAGTAGTACACCTACTTATTGCTACCCACCTTTTTATTTTTCTGTGCGGGGTGCTCTTTAGTCATTACATATTCTAAAATCCAAATTACTTAAATCAAAGTAGGAGGAATGGAATACAAAAGCCTGTCATGTCCTGGTGCTATTCCCAGTTGAGCAGGAACAGAATATGTGATGAAAATATTCTCCCTTTCTGACTTAATCAGCACTTATGTTTTCACATTGAACATCAGATCCCTGTAGAGCTAGCAATGTGGTAGCCTTCCCCAGCTCTCAATAGAGTCCTCCCACATGGTCTGCTGTTGGCCAGCACTTAGCTGCTGTGTAGACTGAATGGCACAATCTTAATTTCACCTTTGTTGTTCTAAGGGTACTGGTTAATTTGCCGTATTGGGCAAGAAGTGTTTAGCCCTTGACGTATGGTGTCTCTTGTGTGTGTATGTGATTCTTCTGCTCCCCTTGCAGACACAGTCCCATGGAAAGGCATGACTATGCACGAGCGTGTGGGGAAAGCTGCGCTTGCAGTGATAAGCAGTTCAAAGACGAGAGCACATTAATGGAATTGGCTTGAAGCAGCACACTGCTCGTGCGGCTCATAGCCGAGCACAGTAGCCCCCTCTCCGGCTGGGAATGGGGGGAGGGTGGCTGATTGTTTTGAGGTATTGTTGCTCATTAGGTTGGGAATGAGAGAATTGGCTTTGGTTCCAAATGAAATGTCAGGCCCGACCTCTGCTTAAAGCTCATTCCCTGGCTCCTGAAGAGCGGAGCCGAAAAACTCATTGGGAGAACTATCCTCATCCAGCCTTGCCCACTCTATCTCTTTCAGCATTTGACCTTGCATTTATCAATTAAACCAATTTTTCAAGGCAGGGACTGCAGTGCAACAGGGAGCATCTCTAGTAGCTGTGAACAAATACATACAAATAGTCCAAACAGACAGGTCATTGTTGTTATGCAATGGAAACAAATTCCTGATAAAATTCCACTGTCCATTACCTGGAGTTTGCCTGCATTGCACATTTTGTCATTAAAGGCTGATAAGATCGTGTGTGTGTGTGTGTGTGTGTGTGTGTGTGTGTGTGTGTGTGTGTGTGTGTGTGTGTGTGTGATAACCTGATAAAAGCAGGTATTATTATGGACTGTCCATTGGCATGTTACTGTCACCTGTTCATGCTCTATCATGAGATTCACTCTGACCTTTTGTCCATAGGCCAACCTTTCAAGCTGGACCCAAAAACGGCTCATAAGAAGTTGCGCCTGTCCAATGACTGCCTGACCATGGAGAAGGATGAGAGCTCTCTGAAGAAGAGCCACACTCCAGAGCGCTTCAGTGGTACGGGATCCTATGGTGCTGCGGGAAACGTCTTCATCGACAGCGGCTGCCATTACTGGGAGGTGCTGCTAGGAGCCTGCACGTGGTGAGTGAGCTTGCTGCTGAAAAACACTCTTTAATACTCACCAGTTCCAACAAAAAACAGCTTTCTTTAACTCAAAACCCTTACATGTAGAGTCATTTCACAATATTATTACCACACCTGGTTTGGAATGAACTCGGCCTGGAATATCACAGATGCGGCCTGTCGGGGTTTGCTGCATGTATAAATAAGCGAGCACACCAGTCAGTTGTAGCAGAGTGTAAAGCAATCATCGCGAGTGAAGAACGTGATTTGGCTGATGGATTTACATCCCTGATGACTCACATTCTAAATGTGTTTTCTGCCGCAGGTACGCTGTGGGCGTGGCTTACAAGTCGGCCCCGAAGAATGAGTGGAATGGCAAGAACTCATCATCGTGGGTGTTCTCGCGCTGCAATAATAACTTCTTGGTGCGGCACAACGGTAAAGAGATGCTGGTGGAGGCGTCGCTGCAGCTGCGGCGGCTGGGTGTGCTGCTGGACTATGACAACAATGCACTCTCCTTCTACGATGCCATGAACTCACAGCACCTGCACACATTCGACATCTCCTTCCTGCTGCCTGTGGCCCCAACCTTCATGATCTGGAACAAATCAGTGATGATCCTGTCTGGCCTGCCTGTACCTGATTTCGTGGACTGCCCTGATCAGCAGGATGGCAGTTGCCGGCAGCAGGAGTCACCCTACAGCTCTGGCTTAAAGGGCTGCAATTGAGTTCTAGAGTATTCAGAAAACAGCCTCGTACCCCCAGGCCTAAGGCTCTTCGTCCTTCCTCTGCTTCCTCAAGTCTGATTTGGTCCACCACTGGCTTACATTTAGTTAGAATGGACTTGGTGGTGCTTGTTTTTGAATGATTTGCTTAGTTGCCCTTGAGAATTATTCAAAGACATGGAGTTGAGTTGACTAATAGTCATGGATTAAAAGATGTTTAATAGAAAGAGTTTATAGGGGGTGAAAGCATATGTAAATTATTTATTACTAATAAAGTTTGCTTTTTGTCAGATTTAGTGTATCCATAAAAGCACTTTTTAGAACATAATGCCCCTGTGTGTAAACAAAGACTTGAGTTGGGATAGGGATGGGCATCCTTTGGATAGACTAGAGTGGATTTATCTTCTATAGAAAAAGGGATATGAACATGGTGTTTCTACTGAGATTAACATTTATTATCTGATAAAGCTAAAACACACTTTTTCATATTCAGGGAGAACAAGGAGATCCTTTTTTTGCGTTTTGTCTAGACGTTTATGGCATGATACGTATTTCCTCTGTGATTTGTTCCCACTCTTATCAGTTTATTGTTTTTGTTTTTTTGTGAAAAGCATGATGGTCCCACTGGTGATTCTAGACATGTATCTATACTGATTCGTATAGTATTTTTATTGTAACGCAAAATCCATCTATGGATGTTTCTCACCATTTCCATTCATACCAGCTTACAGAATCACTGTGGTGGATCTCCAAAGGACTTCACAAGAACACAATATACACTTTTTTTCAACGTAAAGACTCATGTGAACTGTTGAAAGGAGGGTCAGATTATTACATTATTTGTAACTCAGCCGATCAATACAGTGCTACATTTTCATTTCACAGGTTTTTGACATTTTGCAAGGCTTCTCTGTTGAAAAATCCACTTTTGAATGACCACCCGAAGCAAATACAGCACAGAAGCCTTACTTTTCTTCTTTGTAAAGCCCATAATCCATCTCATTTATTTATTTTACTCCTGTTTTATGAGTTCACACCTCATGTGATCATCCTCAGTGCAACATTCAGGGGGGATTCAGTGGGTTGTGGTGTAGACAATCACTTGTACTAATGCAGGCAAAAAGAAAACGTTTGTGTAGCAAGACAATGTATATTTGCAATATCGTGTTATACTTGAGATCCAACGTAAACAGAAGTGTGCATCCATCTAAATGATGTTTAGCTGTCCTTGTGCAGGATGAGTTACTACTGATGGCACTGCTCTGCTGCAGCTGTAGCTACATATCATTGGGGTCTCTCTCTCGCTCTTGCTCTCTTCTTTCTTTCTTTCTTTCTGACTCCATGACCACTCAGCTGATTGTACACCTCTCTCTGTTGTTTCTTCTAGACTTTATTTTGTACTAAAACCACACAACTTACTTCTGATCTATTGGACCAGCACAGCACTGATGCCGACATCTCATTCCATCCCATGAGATTACATCAGGGTGTTATTTCTATTCATTTTTTCCTAATCCTAATGAAACCGTAAGAGGGGGATGTTGAAATGAACAGTTGAAAATCCTCCGTAAGAAGAACCAGAGCCCTTGTTACACATACCATAACAAGTTCTTATACGTAGAAGGGCTCAGCTAGCATTCAGCTATCCAGCATTTCATGTGTTTTATTATAGACAGATACATACGATGATGTGGTGGATCATACACTTATGAAAGCAATATTCGTGGATTATGACAGTGCATTTTGAACGTTACCATGTTTAACATTACTGGAAACATTCTGGAGGAACTTCTCAGACGTGTTTCAGGTTTGGTCAGAGTGTAACATTTCAGAATCCATTTGAGGTGGTAGATCATTGAAAGCAAAGTTTTGTTTTCTGTAACTTTTGAGTCTTAGAGGCTGTTGATCTGTGAGCTAAACTGACAAGTTCAATCCGTCTGCTGAAGTGTGCTTCACTGGGCCTCAGCATGACATTCTGACCCAAGTGGAATCACTTCTTTCAATACTCTGTGCTGTTTTATACAAAAAATCATTCATGGAGAATGTCCAGCATAGATGTCATTGACATAACATGTGTTACTGCATATCAGGTTTACAGTTTGCTGTGCATTTCTTTGAGCTTACAACAATAGAATGATGAACTATTTACATTTGCATTGTCCCGTGATTATTTTTACATCTCCAGTAAAAACAAAATGACTACACTTTACTATTTCATTCTTTATTAAATGAACAAACACTAATGTGTTTATCAGAATACTTCTGTTTCAATAGATCTATGAATTTTAGCAAGAAAAGAATGTAAATCATAGGGGGAAATATTATATAAAATTGTATAATATACAAATATATATATATATATAGATCTATGAACTATTGTTATTTATGTGAGATGAAGTCCAATTAAAAGTCTGATCCCGAACAGCAGTGTAGCATTGTGTTCTATTTTATCTCCCTGTGTTCTCCTTGCAGACAGACTGTATCAGAAAGTGGAGGCTACTGATGCCAGACATGTGTGCCCGCAAAGCTGCGGGCATGAGCGGACAGAGAGGAGTCTGAACTGGCAGGGCATCGAGAGCCCCCGGTCAGAAGCCGGGGCATTGCCCATTCTCCTCAGCTGCCATGTTCTGGCACCAGTCACAGCTAGACCACTCCAACAGACCTAGTTTTACAGAAAGCTAATCTAATACCTTTCAAACCTTGAAATCAATATTATCAATAATGTCACTTCAAACGATACGTGTATAAAAGAATTCTGAAGTACTCCATGACTCCATAGTTTTGTAGAAATCTGTAGACAGTTGAGAGAACTTTAGATGATGCTACAGTGTTTGAGAAAACTGCATAGCATCCAACAGTACCATGTGATTAAATGTAGTAATTTGACAAAAATTTATAATAAATTGATTGTTAATCATTTTATCACTTCTTTTTCTTTTTCAAGAACTTGAAATAATGCTCCATCCAATACTTTTGGGGATGGTTATCATCCAACATCCTGTCCTCACTTAAGCTGTTTTGGCTGAATGCGATCAAATCCTCACTGCAATGCTAATTTAGTTCATTTTTAAATACCACACTTAGTGTGCACAGCACTAATGCTAATGGTTTTACAGCATTTGGTCTAGTTTATTGTGGTTTGACTATGACGCAATGCTGGTTTGCATTCAGACAAGAAAATTTACATTTCTAGTGGATGTTTTTAGCCTACCATACGTCTACCGATTGGTAGAGATGGCACAATCACATTGTGTTAAGTTCAACACCTTCTTCAATAAGATATAGTGACTCAAATGTGCTCTACCAAATGGTTGAGGAGAATGTTAAAGGGTTTGCAAAGAACCTTTTTTTTGGGGGGGGAAACGTTCCTCAAGGCAATTGTAAGGGCTCCACTTGTGCAACAACCTGCAGAAGCCCTAAAGGATCAGGATCTTACAGGAAAATGTTGTTTCTAGAGTGTTCCTTTGCTGTAAATGAAAGCTGGAAAGTGGACAAAACTGGAGATGTCCAAGATGGGTGATTAACACCTTAGAAGAAAGCAAACCTGCTACTTGGTCACTTTCTCACACTGCATTTCTGCTTCTTCTAATGAAATACAGTGCAGCTAAATAACAGACTCTCCTTCAGTATCTGTTCAGTCCTGTTTCCTCTCACCATGTGCTGCTGCAGTCACAGTACACATGGGTTCTGCTCCTCAGTAATGGTGCTTATCACAGAAGCCATGTGAAAGCGTGCAAATCGGCCTGCCGTCTCCTCTTCAGCGATGCACAAGGCCCTTTAATTGCTTCAGCTGGGCGACTGCAAAAGGGCTCCAAATTGAAATATTCGCTATCAGTGACGGCAGGGTATCTGTCTCAGCAGAGACGAGGGAATGATTCAAACGCAGAAAGTGGAGGAGCCAGGGGGCGGATTGTATGGGCTGCAAAGCTGTCTCAACTCTAAACTGAGCTCAGCTCTGCAATCACAAGGCTAGTGAGCTTTCTTCAGCATTTTTCTTAATGAAAGAAGGAGTCTACTGTGAACTCCGTGTGGATGCCAGTCTCAGTCTGGTTCTCTACATTCTGTCTTTCATTACCACAAGCAGGGTTGTTGCAAACTCACTTTTTTCTCTGATGTCAAGTGAATAACACAATTCACAATGCCAGTGTCTTGTGAAATTACCCTACACTAAAGTCCCTTCAGTGCTGCACAGCTTGACTAATGCAGCAGTGAACTGTAAGTATTATATTACACATCATAAACTGATTTTTTGGACATTTTGATGGATATTTTAAAAAGCAGTTGCTTTATAAGAGCATAAGATTTGGGCATGCAGATTCAAACTAAATAGTAAAATATACAGGAGATCAGAGAGTAGACACCCTTATTGCAGAAATATCCACAACCACACCCTAACCCCAACTTTAAGCAAGCACAAGGAGTATTTGGTGTAGCTGCAGAAAGAGTTGTTTACCTGTTTTATCAGAGGAGAGCAGTAAAACAGGGCTGTCTCTTGGTTGCAGAATTACTGAAATAAATACAAAATGGGTTATATATGAGAGTGAGTCAAACATTTTCCACATTTAAAAGCATCTCTTGGCTGCTTATCAACATTTTCTGTCTTAGGTTGGTGTCTCCACAGTAACTGCTGTGAGGGTTTGAATGTGTTACGTCAGTTCATTTATGACTGCAGAGCAACAAAAATGGCCGCCCCACTTATGATTTGCACAAAAAAGAGCAGTGTGCAGTGATTTGTTGCAGATGTGTTTGAACATCTGCAAACAAAATTTGGACCAGAACTCTAAAGAAGGTGAATGTTTCTTAAAACAAATCATTACTGGTGATGAGACACGGATGCATAATTACAAGCCTCAGAGTAAACAACAGAGTATGGATTGGAAACATCCTCAATCACTCATTAAGAAAAAGTTCAAAATTTTTGATGCTGACAGCTCTGTGGGTCTCCTCAAAGAAGCCAGAAGCCATTAGATGGTGAAGATTCACAAGTGATGAAGAGGTAAAGATAGCGATGCATTCATGAGGGAATACAAAAGCTTTGTGATAGATGGACAATGTGCTTTGGAAAGCAGGGAGATTGTGTCAAAAAATGTGACTTTTCTGAAAACTGATTAAAATAAATTCTACAGCCAGAGTGTGGATCATTCGTGACTCACCCTCATACATACAGTCAAATTCAAATGTACAGTCTTCACCCACAGGCAGAATACAGCATCAGTATAGTTACATGGGTCTCGTTATCAATATATTAAATAAGGAAAATTGAAAGTTGGAGTACTGAGTTGTATTGTTACTGTACATTGTGCAACACTATTCACATGTCAGATTTAATATGCTGTGATAGAAATGCCAGTCTTCTGGAACGTTCAGAGTCCTGTAGTGTATATCTGTAGAAATTCATTCCTCTTCTCATGGAAAAAAAACTGCTCTATTTTTACTCTTAGAGCTCCAGTCAGTTCTCGCAGCTCTCGTGGACATGGAATGCTATGGTACAGAATTGAAAAATGCCGCAAGTCTTCACCCTAATGAACTCACCATGAAAAGCAGTGAATCACTATTACTATTAATATTAGCGGCCTGGTGTTGTCAGTTCAGCTCTGCTCTACCAGTGATAGTAATAAAAAATGTGTACATGTGTAAGACATTGCCCACTGGCTAGAAAAGATGTTCCTCCCCCTCGTGTTCCATCACTCAGTGTGTAGTAGGAGCTCCCCATAATTACATTTCTAATTGCAGGAGTAATGAGCGGCTCCGAAGCTGCTCGTTGTGTCATTTGTCAGCCCGTCCCCTAATGTGGTGTAAAACAACAAATTAATTAGGCCTGCCAGGAAGTACCTTTAAGCAGGGCCAAACCTGTTGCCCAAAGAACACTTATGTGAGTCAGAACAGAGCAAATGGACTTCAAGAGCCTGCTTTCAGAGACACAGATTAAAGCTACAGTCTGCGATTTTCAGACAGAGTGCACTAAAGCTGCCAGTCAATTCTCAGTAAAGGTGAAGAAAGAGGTGAGATATATGCAGTACACAACAAACTGTCAGAGCAGTAGACATAGATAGTCAGTAACCAAAGTGGTCAGTTAATGTTATGTTTGTGAATTATAATAGGAAAAAAGAATATATTACGGTGGCCTATCCATTAATGCAATGAATCACTGCTTAATAATCATTATATTAAAAAAACAAATGTATTTTATTATTGTAACTCCAACTAAAGGTTGTTTCTGTCTTAGATCTAACTTGATCACCAGCTACCACTGCTATATATGACTAGTTTACATGTGTTTACACATATAGTCACTTCCAGCAGTGCATACATAGTTTTATTGGAACCCTTATATATTTATTTTAAAATTTTTACGCTGATCACTAGCTACAATAACATAAAACCCTTTTTCTACCAGTTAATACAGCTCACTGGGAGTCTTAATGTAGTATCTGTGAACTATTTGTTGAAAATACCAAAAGGTTTGAGTATAACAACCAATGTCTTAGCCTTTCTAAACAGCCCTGCTCACACCGCCTGGTTTGAGTGTTTGTTCCTCCTCACCACACCCTCACTTCCAAGACGTCCACAGTTTCTAGCCAATGAGAATAGAGCACTGTCCTCAAAGTCTCTCTGCTTAGTGAAACATGTGCATCAACACTGACTCTAGGAGTTGATTAATTGATTCTTTGGGAGTTTACTCCCAACTACTGAAGCATAAGCATTATCATAATTTAGCATCCACGTTAAACCACATTCAATCCATCTAAATGCTCATTATATACAAAAATGAATACATCCATTTCAAATGTGGTAACCATCAATGACCACATACTTCTAGTGTCCTTTGTGTTGGCATGGATGTTAAACATTACATCAAGTAAAGGGCAGTTCAGACTCATAAGTATCAACAAATATGATTGGTTTTGAGGACGTGATAATATACTTACTACAGCTCAGACTTAGCTTGTTTTGCTTTGTTTGCCTCATCTTAGTTTAGTTCCAATTCTTTTTGCTACTGCATATCTTGATATTGTAGGGTGACCATATTTTCATTTGGGAAAACCAGGACACCTTGGACCGGGGTGGGGTGGGGTGGGGTGGGGGGCTTGCAATAGCATATTTACAGTTGGTTTATTAAAAATGCTTTTCAGTAAGACTCAACGACAAAAATTCCAATAACATAATTTTATTTAAAAATGCATTTATTCAAAATGCTTAAGTTAACATTTCCTGTAATGAATGAATAGCACAATGAAATAAATAATGTCTCATCTAAACATCCCTTACTTAACAACAAAAGTTAACAATAACTCTCAACTCCAAATAACACATGATACTCTGTTACCCTCAGTAACGAACGAAATATTGTTCTGTAGGCTATTGGAAAAAAATAAATTAACAAATGACACACCATAACAATAACACACTGTGCACAAGGCTTCCCATTTGTCTCGACCCGGTCTGAAAGCGGGGAAACTCTTCTGTAAATCGTGGGTAAACATACACTTGCGCTTCGGCATGTTGCTTGCGTACTGACAGTCACGCTGCCCTCAGAACAGGGCTGCGCTCAGGGATTACGTCACACGCTGCGCCGTGAGCAGTGCCCTAGTGCCTGTAAATTTACATTTTAATGGGCCAATGAAGATAATTTGAAAAACCAGGACATTTCCTCACTTTTTAAAAAAAAACCCGGGACGCCCGGGACAGGACGTGAAATACGGACATGTCCCGGGAAATACGGACGTTTGGTCACCCTAGATATTGTCTCCTATTAGCCACTTAGCTTGTTAGCCACTTAGCCTGTTAGCCAATTAGTCTGTTGCCTTGCTTTCCTTTGTTTTGTTTTCTCTTGTTGTTTTGTTAGCATAGTGCTTATGTATTCCTTCTGTTCTTTTGTATCTTGTTAGCGGTTGTTGGATATAGTTCTTCTGTTTGCTGGTCTTGTTTGTGACCTTGACCTGTCCCTGACTACTCTTTTGGTTTGTTAGCTTGTCTTCTGTTTTTGACCTCTTGCGTGTTATCTATATTTACTGATTGCCCTGTTAAAGCTTTGAGTTTTACCCCTGTATGCATCTTTCTCCTCACCTGTGCTACAAGCCAATCCCAGACCTCTACATGATATTATGAGATGAACCTCATTTGTCAGTGGGTATACTGTTTTGGTTCCTATTGTATGTTGTATAAACCTTACAGCCAATACATAAACAGATTAGTGCCCTTTAGTACTAATTAATAAGATTGACTCAAGTCATCCATTTAAACATTTAAAAGTTTTGTTTAGGTCTAGGCTTAATCTGCAATCAGCAAGGGTCAAAAGGTCATTCAGCAGTAATGTCTGGCATCATGGCATTTGGCTGGAGCAGGTGACGTGCTTCTTGTCCCAGTAAACAAGGAAAAACACAGCTGGCATTTGAAGATAGACAAATAATAACGTTCCCTTATCTGACCTTCTCTGCCATGAAATCTCTCAGCTTAATTCAGAGTGACCTGTAAAGGCCTAACGTCATTTACTCACCGCAGGCAGGAATTTCATTAATAGCATTAGGCAGCCATGTATTTGGGCTTTTTGAGGACGATGCTGTGCTGTGGGTAATGGGCAGAAAAGCTGGTTGGGTGCAGATGACTGCTCTTTCATCAGCACCTGCAACAGCTGCATCTACCTGATGTCACCATGACACCTCTGTAATGTGCCTGAAAAAGCCCACTTTAGTCCCATCTGTTCCACTGCTAACTGCCGCCCCCACTCCCCACCCCACACTTCTCCAACTGCAGTCTGAAACAGTGCATTTGGATGTGTTGTGTGGTGTTTCGTATTTGAGTAAATGTTATGAATGTTTTGATAGAATAGACAGCTTAATGCATTGCAGTTCCTCCCTCTGATCTTGCAGTGTAGACCAATATAGAAATGGAGAACTGAATGAAAGGATCTTCTACTCACTGGTCATAAATCTGATTTGTCAAGTTGGAGTATGTAACCTTCTTATATCCTCTGTTGTTGCTTAGTTTTACATCCCCCAAAGGATGCTGTCTATTCAGAAAATACATTTGGAGAAGGACTACAATAGTGTGAGGGGGAAAAAAGGATGCGAATCATTACAATACTTAAAAAATAACTGACAACTCATAACAACCACCCCACCCTATTCATAAAAATTCACTTTTATGTATTTCACTAGAGTGTTACATAGAGAATATGTGATTTGGGTCACTTCCTGCAGTTTGGATTTCAGTGAGCAGGGATCTACTTTCATCATGCAGCTCTTGAAGCTGATTTTGCAATGCTGATTTTTAGGTCTTTATGCATAACATTATAATGAATGCTAAAAAATGGCAGCTGTTGATGAAAGCTTTTGTGATATTTACCAGAAGCACTTTCATATACACGGGTCTCCTATTTTTAGAGGTTATCACTGACAGTATTCAAAGATGAAATATCTCAAGTTCATTACATACAGTTAATCTTTTTAAAGAAATTATTCACAGATGTGTTAATATACACCATCATCTGTTTAATCCAGCATGAGTTGACTTCAGTGCTATAGCAGTGGAGCTGTGGAGTTATAAGCTAACACTACCTGCCTTTGAGGAATAATTCATTGGACTGAAGGACTACAGCCTACTGACAGATGGATCCAAGCCCTGAAACCTGGCCAATGAGGATCTAAGTAGGCAGTAGATCATTACTCAGTCTAGATTAATCTCACAAGAAGGCATCAATCACTCGAGCCACCCATGCATCGCCGTGCCTCCCTGCTTTATGGCAGCGGCTGACTGAGAATGATGGCTTTGTCTGCAAGATCTCAGCATAATCTTCAGAAGAAGAAGGCCACTGAAATATGGAGAAGATTTTGCATCAGACCACAGACCACATATTTAATAGAGACCAAAACCCATAGCCTCCAGACCAGAGGAGGTCCCCAAATGAAGCTTTCTATGAAAAGCATTAGGTTAGCTTTTAATTTAACATATTTTCAGTTAGTAAAAAGCCAGCCAAAGAGAATATAAACAAGGAGCAGACCAACAACTGCCTGATAATAAACTGGCTAAGGTTACCTTCAACCTAGTGAACAATCAACTTATCATGTACCAGATTAAGATTATCTAAATGTTCAGAGCAAAGGATCTAAAAGCAGCAGACATCCCAAGTCTCCTTGAAGTTTTAGGAATTTCCCACGTATTGATATATGATGCAATGATGCCCGCAAATTCCATACAATTTCCCAAAATCTAGAACCAGCAATCAAACTTCACCCTGAACATATTGTCCAGTCAGTCAGTGTCATGGCAGATGCAAAGAGCCCCAAGAAACAAAAATATGACACATTTTACATCAGACTACACAACAGTGAACCTTTGTCTGATAAGAGTAAGGAATAATGAGTCTTGTATGCTGTACTGTGTGCAATAATGACTTTAGCATTGCCCATGGTGGGTTAAATGATTGCAAAAGGGTGCAGCCGTGGCCTAGTGGTTAAGGATCTGGTCTGGTGACCTGAAGGTTGCTGGTTCAATCCCCAGGCAGGTCACAACTGAAGTGCCCTTGAGCAAGGCACCTAAACCCCAATTGTAAGTCACTTTGGATAAAAGCGTCTGGCAAATGTAAAAGACATGTTGAGGTGAGATTAGAAGTGTCATTTTTTTTGCATATCATTCAGGTGTAGATGGCTTGTTGCAAAGGCTAAAGACTAAAGTCCTTTAGTTTAGTACCCCACAACCTCCACAGCAATGTAATTGTCTCCCCAAAAAATCCTGAAAGGTGGGAGACCTCCATGAAGTACATTTTTCAGGTTGGGATGTCTGAAGTAGCACTGAATGTAGCCTGACTTTGTTTAAAGTTTCTCACAAGAAAATTCTTCTTAAAACCAATTTATGCTGTTTACAAGATTCTGTCATTCACCAGTGTTTTCTTATTTGGGATTCATTCTTAAGAACAGAGTCATTAGCACACTTATGCCTTTCAGTGCTGATGTGTTTGTGCAAAAACAACTGGTTACTGAGTTTTCTGCATTTGTCTAATATATTATTTCAGTTACAGTAATATTTGAGAACAAATTGAAGAAAAATCTTAAGGAAGTTATTAGTAGCCCCACTGGTAGTAAAACTGTGTGAACATTCAGCCATGCTTTTTTTTCTTTGGAGGGGTGTCCCTCCAACTTTAAAAGGACAAGGTCTTCAGGCCTCCATCCGCACACCAAAAAAAATCCATCAAATACCACATTAGGACAACATGAAAATGTGTTAAGCAGCAAGTTACTTTAAAGGAGGCGACTCAGCCACATAAGGATCCATATGGCTTTTAATGTTCAAACGTATGCACCACACAGACAATGCCAGTCAAACTTAGGGAGATACTGTATGGGGAAACACAAAATTCTTGAATTGTAATCCATGAACTCAGGATAGATTTAGAGTCCTTGAAACAAACTGGAATCACTTGTGAAGAGCTGGAGCCTGAAACACAGGAGAATAGTTAAGTACAATTATCTTGAGATAAACTGGAGCAAAAAGCTTTACAGCAGCACAGGGCTGACAATGCTCCACATTGAGCTGTGTATGCCTGTGGCAGATATATGTGATGAGGCCAGAGCCGGCGCTTCCCCCACACGGATCATTGCTTCCAACCACCTATCCACACATCCACTGCCACCCCCAACCCCGCTCAGTCAATCTGAGGTCTGTGGACTTTGCCCTTCCTCTGAAGGGGGAGAGGGGGCCCAAGAGAATTTGTGCTTAGGACACCCAAATTCCTAGCGCCGGCACTGAACGAGGGTAAGTGGGTGCAGGAGAGGCCATGTGACTGAGTCAGTACTCTGGTGAAGATGACCTCTGTTAAGGAGGTGGGGTAGAGTTGTGCAAGAGGGAAGGATCTTGAGAGGTGCTGGAGGTGAGAGACATGTCAAGGGAGGTCTTTTTAACGTCCAATTATATATTGGGCGTGTCCATATCCTGAGTGACAGTTACAAACTAGATGGCTTATTATCAGACTATATATTTTTGTTTGGGTCAGAGTCAGGTAGGTAGTGATGAGCTAGATTGCTTGCTTTATATGTGGCATATAGGTTCACTAGTGGAGCCACAAGAATTTATAGCCCCAGGTCTTAATGCAGCCACCACTACAATATGTGCTCTTAGATGTGTGACTAAAGCATAAAGGTTGTTTTACTGCAGTTGATTTGACCCAAGACTATTTATATTGCCTCATCAATTACTTACAGTATGTCATTCTTGTTGTATGTCACCTTGTTCTGAGGTCCTATTCAATTTGGAGATTTTATATCCAGCAGTCAAGCCCTGCAAGCCAAGCACCTGTGTGGGATATGTTGTGCTTCACATCGACCAGCTGATACCAGCTGAGTGTAACAGTTGTCTCCTGAGCTGTTTCACAGCTGCTCTTCTGAGTGAGGCTTAAAGGAAGGGAGAATGCTGAATTTAAAAAAAAATCTCTCCATCTTCCCACGTTGCTGTTCCAAACAAATCCCAAGAGAATCTGTCCCTCCTCAGGCGGTTCTGGAGTCAGCCAGAGGTCTATGTACATGGAGGCAATCAAAAAAAGACCTATAGAAAAATGTAATCCCTGCTTTTCTCCCAGACATAATGTTGCAGATGTTCATTTAATAGATACTAAGTGAACTTTGCCCCAAACCTTTCAGGGCCAAACTCCTCCTGTCTTTTTTAGACCACCTTGGGCCCAATTATAGTAGTCAGAAGGAGCTGAGCCCTGCAGCTGTGATGTGTGAATAAAGATCAATCCACCCTAAGGAAAGAGAAATGTGGAGGAATGGAGGTGAGAAATAAAGAGACACTATCTGCTTCTTCGTGTTCGTGCATGAACAATGAACTCTACTTCACAAATCCGAGCAGATACTGCTGACTGTTTTTCAAATGTCAGACTAATTTCGCAGCACCCGGGAGGTGAATGTATTGAACATTCCGTTTTTAAAATGCATTTTGTAGGTAACCTCTCCTGATAAGCAGAAAACAGCCGTCTACGTTATCTCAATACAGATATCAAACCTGGACTGTACGATCTAAAAACAGCTCTGATTAATGCTGCAAGCAGACGCTTGCCTCACAGATCCACAGAGACAACCTAAACCTTTCGTGCCTGCTCTCTGGGGTCAGTCTGACGGTAATTTGAATGTCAGCCGATGAATGCATGAGATGGAGCACCTGAGCTCCTTGATCTGAGAGCATGTGCTCCAGGGAAAGTGCGTCTCCAAAAATATCTCTTCGTCCCTCGGTGACTGATGCTCCTCCGGCCTCCCTGGTTTTGTCTAACCCTTTGATATTTAATCAACTCAACCTTTCATGTGGATAAAGAGAGATTAACTACAAATTTATTCAGGCCTGAGTGTTTACCTAATTAGTTCCAGGGCTTACAATAAACAGGCTACACCGTCTTCACTTGCTAGCTTTTAAAGTTTATTTTTAAAACTGTCACAGCTTATGGCTAATTCTGGATTGAGAGGCATCCGGGGTCAGAGAAATCTGTCATTTTTGATTCATTTGAAGATAAATTAATATTAATTGACTCACTAATATCACAGAAAACATTGCAAAAATGCAAAAACGCAATAACATATGCAGTGCTCAAATTCTTCAAATATTTAAACACTTGGCATTTAGTTTGGAGATAACTTGGTCACAGTTTTAACTGATACACTACCAGTCAAAAGAAGTCATCCATATTTCATAAAAAGACATCTCTTATATTCTCTTAGACATACTTCATTGACTTTCAGAATACAACAGGTGTATGCAGAACTGAATTTTTTCCTACATTGTAAATGAATACTGAAGTCATCCAGACTATGAAGGAACACATAAGGATTCATGTAGTAAACTTAAAAGTGTTAAACAAACTAAATTATGTTTTAGATTTTACATTCTTCAAAGCAGACACACAACTGATGTCTCAAACACATTAAGTAATTTATTTTCATTTGAAATAAAAGTATGTTATCATGGACAATTCTTGGTGACCCCAAAGTCAGTATCCTCAGCTCTCTGCAGCCACAAATGAACAATCTTTATGAATAAAATGTAAAAATATACATAGTTGTTCCCAAATAAAAAACAAAGCCTAAACTATTTAGATGAGGGTGTCGCTCTCTCTCCATCAGAACCAGTGTTTTGCACACTCATGATACTCATATTTACATTCCAAATCTAGTTTACTTTTAGAAAAATATTTTTACACAATTTTCCCTCAGAAATATTTAATCAGCCAGGACATGTGGAGTATCTATACCAATGGACAAAATTACACTGCACAGCTAAGAACAGTAGCAGCTATTCTGAATGCTTACATTTTCTCAATTTTTATAACAGTGTCTCAAATAACATCAGAAACCACAAAAGCAAGTCTATTAAACAAATAAACACAGGTTATGGCCCCTGTGTGATGCTTTAGGCATTTGTTTTACATGATACTAACTGGCAGGCTTTCATTACTTGTTAGCTACATTAGCTTTACAGCTCCAGGGCAAAACTACAGTACCAAGCTTTAGCCTCCAAATATGTCTTGGATAAAGGGAAAATATAAACTCAGTGGCTGCTTCACTGGGTAAAAATGTCCATTTTATCAGTTCCACTGACCATATAGATGCACTTTTTTAGGTTTACAATTAGAAAATATCAGACACAGCAGTGCTACTGATGTTTATGAACACCTCATTGTCACTGTTGGAGTGAAAATAGTGCACCAATCAAAACTATCCAGTAAACAGCATCCTGTGACCAATAAGAGGGACTAAAACTGACCAGCACAAACTGCAGCAACAGCTACTGTCTCTGACTTTATATCTACAAAGTGCACCAACACTGTGTTTAAAATCTACAGCATCTCTGCTGACATTGATCCACTCATATCCACACAGCACACACATACACACCACTACCACATCAGTGTCACTGCAGTGCTGAGAATGATCCACCAATCAAATAATACCTGCTCTGTGGTGGTCCTGATCATTGAAGAACAGGATGAACGGATGGTAATAAAGTACACAGAGAAACAGATGGACTACAATCTGTAATTGTAGAACTACAAAGTGCACCTCTATGGTCAGTGGAGCTGATAAAATGGACAATGACTGTAGATACAAGGTATGTGTACCTAATGAAGTGGCCAGTGTATGTAGTATCAGCATGATTTTTTCACTTTAGTATGACTTAAACAAAACAGTGTCTGGCTTACACTTGGAGGTTTGCTACAGATTATTAGTCAGTTATGGTGTGTTTTATTCAAAGAGTCACAAGATATCATTCAGTCAATCAAAATGTATGTGTATATCACTTTTTACAACCTGTGTTGTCTCAAAGCAGCTTTACAGAAAATCTGTTCACAGGAGAAATAACTAGAATAACAAAGGAATCCATCTCCACAACCCCATTAGCAGGCCAGAGGAAAACAGTGGCAAGAAAAAACTAACAGTGACAGGAAGAAACCTTGAGAGGAACCAAGGCTGAAGAGGGAAACCCATCTTCCTCGGGTCGACACTGATTGATGGGCAAAATGACAAACTGAATCAAATGGCAGAACAAAGATAAACAAAGAAGGTTGGCCTGCTTAATCAATACCGAGGGATAATCTAATTAATGTAAATCGCTAATGTAAATTATAGTGAGGTAAAGCTAGAACCCTCTCACAGCTTCTCTGTCAGAGTGAGAAATTGAGCTCATAGCTGATGAAGGCTTTGCTCTATGTAGGCAGCTAGATGGTGAGAAGAAGAGCCACTGCCCAAGAACTTGACACCCAGATGTCTTATAGTGAGGGACATGCAGATGTTAGGTCTGTTTGGATGTCAGAGCCAAATGCTGGTGGCTTCACTGGGGTGATTTGGGTCTTGCAGGCAGACAAGCAGGAGATCTCCATCAGGTCAGGCAGGAGGGACAGGTGATTAGCCAATAGTGACAGGGAGCTTATTCACAATGATGGTGACTCTGGTCAAGCAGATGAGCAGGAGCACTCCATCAGGGTTGGGCCAGGAGATTGTGGAGAGAGGGAGAGAGAGAGAGAGAGAGAGAGAGAGAGAGAGAGAGAGAGAGAGCAGAACATTAGCACTAACAGGTAGAGTTTATATATTGAGTCTTGTTATAATAGTATTGAGTGTTTATGCATTCTGGAAGATAATCCATGATGAACTCTCAACCTTCAGGAACTCTCCATCAGGGTCAGGTTGGGAACAATTTAGAAACAATTTAGAAACAGTTGTGCAAGCAGGTAAGTTTTAAGATTTATAGAAGTTTTTTTATATTATTAAGAGTGTAAATTGGGAGATTATTTAAAAATGCTGGTGGCTCCACAGTGTTCAGGAACTCTCCATCAGGGTCAGTCAGGTGAAGAGAGAGAGAGAGAGAGAGAGAGAGAGAGAGAGAGAGAGAGAGAGAGAGAGA
The DNA here is from genome assembly GCA_036984385.1 of Crenuchus spilurus. Lineage (NCBI taxonomy): Eukaryota > Metazoa > Chordata > Actinopteri > Characiformes > Crenuchidae > Crenuchus > Crenuchus spilurus. Next base: position 101,718 of record BRDA01002087.1, read on the forward strand.
GAGAGAGAGAGAGAGAGAGATCTACACTATATCTCAAATCATTCAACCAACCCAGTTTAATGTAGCAGATGTCAACACCATTACACTCCAGCATTTTGTCCTCTGTGTATTTAATCTGTGTGGATGTCTTCTCACATTATCCCCAGGAAGGCAAGCAGCCTTACAAAGGAGTTTCATAACACTGAGTCATTGATCAACTTCAGGCACCTGTGGGGAGAGGGGGAGCGCTAATGCCAGCGCGCAGCAGGAAGCTGCTGGTGTCCTTCCTGAGAGACACAAGCATACATGCGTAGCCCTGAGAGAACCCAGCCGAACCAATGGGGCGTCTGAAAAAGAGACTGTGCCTCTCAGACATTCATAGCCTACGCTGAGCCTTATCATGTCAGTGCTTCTCTTGCTCTACCTTTGAAGTTCTGCATATTAGAAGTCTCAGGCCTGATAGCAAAGCCATAATAAAGTTTTAAAAGCTGATTTGAAATGGGCTATAAAGTATGTTCAAGTTAAGCCTGTATTCTCGCTGAAGTGTGTCGTTCAGCAGCTCTGTTTATGATCTCTGTCTGAGAGGAAAATGTGGCTGTATAAGCAGCTGGAATGCTCTTATGGGACATGAGTGTGGTATTTCAGTGTCCTTGCTATAAACTTGATGTTTTCTCCCCAGTGCGTCACCAGAAATATCATCTCACAGCGGAATTACTCCACGAGTCCGGGGAGCTTTTAGAAAGGATGGAATTAGGCTGTTCAAATTGGAACAGACAGTTTTGAAATGTGATGCATGAATCTCACATCGATGCTAATGACCATGTTGGCATAACTCATGCTGATAATATTCCAGATGTATTATAATTAAAGGAACAGGACAGAAACACACAATATGTCCAAATGTTTGTGAACACCCATTCTAATAAAGGCAGAAAGGTGGACTCTCTAATATTAGAAGAACCCAATAGAAGAATCTGTAAATATAGGTTAGAGTAAGACTAAAATAAGAGTAATAAAAAAAGCATTATTAAAAAGCATAATTTCTACATGCATCTGTAATTAGACTCTTGAGATTTTGGGTTATTTTTAATGTTTGTGTAGGGCAGCTTTCTGTCAGACAGTGAGCTGGAGAATTTTTCAGGACCTGGCAACCTAGGACTCGGCTATGGTGCCCTATGTGGCACACTTCTGTCACTCTGGATTTGACATGTCCTTCTTTGTCGCATTGTGAGTGATGCGAAAGGCACTTCGAAATCCGATTTGAGCGGCCAGACAGATCTGTACAAATCTGACTGTAATTGGATTTCAAACCACCTCCAAATTTGGTTTAAATCAAATTTGCAAAAAAAAAAAATTATTTCATGTGGTTTTTGCCTGACTACCAAAAATCAATCTTGATACAATCTAGATTACTAGACTAAAAATCGGGTTTGGGCTTATTGTCTGAACATAGCCTTACTCTAACAAAAGCAGGACAAACTCTACTGCCACTGATTTCAGAAGAAACAATGAATGCACAGGTGTCCCAATACTTTTCTCTATTTAGTATTGCTCCTTACACAAATATCTGAATCTGAAGTTAAATGATGTATTGGTATCAGGCTGATATCTGGTTCAATCCAGCTCTTTGAGTGTTCTTGGTTCTATAAAGAACCATTTGCTTTACTAAAGAACCATAGGAGAACAAAAAAGTGGTAACATGCTTCAGTTAGCTGCATTAACGTGTTCATGGCAAAACTAAAGAAGAAACGTCTCCATCCATCCACTTTATCTGATCAGCTACATATTTACAGTTCAAATAGACGTGACTCAGGAAAACTGGATGAATAATTAAGCAACCTTCTTCTACAGGGAGGTGAAGGACAAATACTAGTGCATTTCAAATGTTTAGAATATTGTTATGTTCATGTGTGCTCAAAAAAGTAAACTTACAATTATTTAATATTCATTACATGTAACATGATATTTCAAGGGTTTTGTTGTACATATTTTTTGTAAATATGTTGCTTGTCATGTACTAAATGTAACATATATGACAGTTTACCTTTAAAAATTAAAATATGAACATAAGTGGACTTTTTCATGATTTTTGGAGGTGCACTAGTAGCACGGCTGCTATCAACTTGTTCTCCAAGCTGGAGCTCATTCTGATTGACTGTATGATTCATGGGTCAGTCCAAGTGTGTCAAGTTATTTTGCAAAGTAGCACATATATGATACCAGCAAAGTCCAGCATTCTCTGTTCCATGCGATTGCACCTCCTAATATTCTCCATCACTCATGCAAAGGAAACACACCACAGCAGCTCATTACAGCTATTACTTCCATCTGTCTGCCAGAGCTGCAAGAAATGAGAATGTATTCTTGGCCTCCTGGTTTGATTGACAGTGCGCTCCACCGTTCAAAAGTATGATGGACAGCTCCATTGCTCCTGACCCTTCTCACGCGAAGGGGACAGAACAGAGTGACATCAAAACAAGTTGATCTGGAACGAGAACTGACAATGTGAAGCTTATCGTTTTCCTGCTGCGAGTATTTCATTCCTAGCACAAAAATCTGCAACTATACTTTGAGCGTAAGTGAGTGGTTCAGTGCAGTGTTTGTAGAGTTGGGAGTACAGTTTTTGCAAAACACATTGCATATTCAAATCCTGACGGCCTAAATATTCTACATATAGTTGTGGAAACAGATGATTGCTCATTATAAGATAATGATCACCACCTGGAACATATCAACACTGTTGTGTTTTTACACCGTTTAGAAATACCAGCTATTTTTTTAATTGTGAGAGTATAATGAACGGACCAGTATAAAGTATATCACTTAGACCAGGGTCGTAATAATATAGAAAAAAATATTTGTGACTATAGTCCCCATTCTGTTTTCTGAAATATGAAATGCATTCAAAATACAAACAGAGTGATTTTCAAGGCATTTTGAGTAGCCAGCCAGCAATCCCTAACATTAACTATAACCGACCTAACTAACCCTAATTGCACCCTAACCCTAAGCCTACCCTACCCTAATACTAATACCTAAACCCACACCCAAAAACCTAACCCTAACCTTCACTCTAACCGTAATGCCTAAACCCATACCCTAAAACTTAACCTTAACCTTCACCCTAACCTTACCCTACTCTAATCCTAATGCCTAAACCCACAGTAATGATAGCGGTGTGCCCTTAAAACCTAACCATAATCCTAACTTTCACCCTAAAACATAACCCAACACTTCAGTCTAACTATACCCTACTTTAACACTAATACCTAACCCAAAACCCTAAAATCAATCCTACCCCTAACCTTCAACATAGTCCTACGCTACCCCTAATACCTATCTACTAAATAAAAGAGTATGGGCCAGTGCAAGCTTGATGCCTTCAAAGTATGGCCTATGACTGAATGTACACTACTGCACAGAGCTGCTTCTACAACTGTACGTAACAGCCTTCAAGCAGCTCTGTCCCTAGGGCTGTGTATTGGCAAGAACCTGCCAATATAATATATGTCATTATACAAGGGTTGCTACTCAAAATATTGTGATAATGTAAGGAGGACAATATGCTGTGACTGTTTAAAATCTAATTTTAGGACAACAGCTATGTTTGTTAATGCTAATGATAGTGGTGTGATCTTGCATTACTTATTTCCATTGTAGTGTAAGAGTCTAACACATACAACATACACATAGATTTTGTTTTTAAGAATTGATACAATATCATAAAACATAACATTGCAACCTTCAAGTATATCCTTTTTTTGTATTATAAGAACACAAGCTTTGACTTTCCTGCTGAACACAAAAAGTAACTACTTTTAGTCCCAGAAATCAGTTTTTCCGGCTGCACATCACTGAAGGGGCATTCATATTTGTGTCAGAATGCGTCATTGTTCAGCAGAATAAAAACTGAGTGTTCAGTTCTGTTTTTCTGCATCCAAAAATCAGTGTTTCTTGCCTAATGGTTATTAAATGCATGTTTTGCCCTACCCTGCGCCCAGTGAAGGGGTAGAGGACTCACCGCGACACCGATCAAGGTTAAGCGGAAAATAATGGATGGATCAATGGATGGGTCTGTTTCTTTAATGCTCAATCCAAAAAGACAACATATGGTTTAGAACTAAACAACTTGAGTCAGCTTTATTATGGCTCCTCCTGGTCTACATCTTTGAACATAAGAAAGTATTGAATCTCTGAGTGAAAGGAATAGATGCTGAACACACCTGCAGGTTAAATAAGCCAATGTAGCTTCTTTCCCTAGTTAGACTGAGTTTAGTTTAGTCAGATTGATTGTACTTTATCCACAGTCCAGGCATGAACATGTTTATCTAGTCCTGTAAGATTTTGGAGACCAGTGACAGTGTTTATATGTGATACAGAATCAGACATTTATCCTTTCATTTACATGGAACAGACAATCAAAAGTCTCAGTGTGGATACTATTTCCCAAACATTCAATTCTGTTGTTTGCTAGAAGACTACAGATTACATTTTCTATCCACCTGAAGGAGCACTATTTTTTCCAAGGATTGTTTGGACGTGTGACAGTAAATAACTGTGGGTACGTGTTGCTGAGAATATTGTTGCTTGCTGCTACAATCTTGTTCTGCTTTGCTGCGAGTAGCCTTACATTTATATCCTCGTTTATCATTTTGTGTGTGTGTGTCTGTATATGTGCACAGTGTTCGGGTATGAAGGCCGAAGAAAATTAAGTCAAACTCAAGGCAGCAGAAAATCAACAAAACTAGTAGCACGGCGTAGATTTATCCACAGAAGGGGGCTTACCAAGAGTGATAAATAGACCATTCTGTGGATCGTAGAATATGACCTGCCTTCTACTTAATCTTAAAGTCTGGAAGAAGAAGAAAAGTATCCCACATCACAGCAAGGAAAGGTTGTACTCTTGAGAATGCACCTTCTGTAGAGGAAAACAAACATAAACCAGCATTTAAGCCGATACGCTGTTGAAATGTTTGCAATGTGTCATGGGTGCTGAGCTTTTTGAAGAGCCAGGATAAGACAAGACGATCTTAAATCAGTTTCTGAACAGATTAAAGTAACTCGAGCCTGTAATGTATTGAAATTCCACTTGGAGATGTAACGACAGGCCATAAAAAGAATGAGAGAAGAGCACTACTGAATCATGGAACTAATTCTTCTCTACATTCATAATACATTAGCCATATTTAATTGGCAAACAGTGTTATCTTTTTGAATATATGCTTCAAGAGCATTTAGTGCAGTTCATGCTGTGTTTCATTAGGCCCCTTAAACCTCTCCTGGGGGTGTGAGTCAAGATGGATGTGGGTTGCTTCGCTCTCTATGATAATCCAAGGAGATGTATATATTTGGCTTAGTGACCTGGAAGTAATGGACATGCACAGTACATGTACATATACAGCACACTGACAGTTGCATGTCTTGGCACTTGCTGTACTCTTTATTTTGTGTTGCCAGCCACAAATTAACCCCCCTCAAGTGTGATTAAGCAGTGAGTGACATATGATTCTATCATTAATTCTATTAGCAATTTTACAGATAGTAATTTAATGGCACTACCTCAACTGTCATTGTTTATTTACTATGACCTACAGTGAGGAAAATATGTATTTGAACACCCTGCAAATTTGCAAGTTCTCCCACTTAGAAATCATGGAGGGGTCTGAAATTTTAATCTTAGGTGCATGTCAACTGTGAGAGACATAATTTAAAAGAAAAAATCCGGAAATCACAATGTATGATTTTTAAAATAATTTATTTGTGTGTTACTGCTGCAAATAAGTGGGCAATTTGAACACCTGCCAATCAGCAAACATTCTGGCCCTCAAAGACCTGTTAGTCCACCTCTAAAAAGTCCACCTCCACTTATTATTCTACATCAGAAGCACCTATTTGAGGTCGATAGCTGCATAAAAACACCTGCCCACCCCACACAATCAGTAAGACTCCCAACTACTAACATGGCTAAGACCAAAGAGCTATCCAAAGACACCAGACACAAGATTGTAAACCTTCTCAAGGCTGAAAAGGGCTACGGGGCAATTGTCAAGCAGCTTGGTGAAAAAAGATCAACTGTTGGAGCAATTATTAGAAAATGAAAGAAGCTAAACATGACTGTCAATCTCCTCTGACTGGGGCTCCATGCAAGATCTCACCTCGTGGTGCATCAATGATCCTAAGAAAGGTGAGGAATCAGGCCAGAACTACATGGGAGGAGCTGGTCAATGACCTGAAAAGAGCTGGCACCACTGTTTCCAAGGTTACTGTGGCTAATATACTAAGACGTCATGGTTTAAAGTCATGCATAGCAAGGAAGGTTCCCCTGCTTAAATCAGCACACGTCCAGGCCCGTCTTAAGTTTGCCCATGACCATTTGGATTATCCAGAGGAGTCATGGGAGAAAGTGCTGTGGTCAGATGAGACCAAAATAGAACTTAATTCCACTCGCCGTGTTTGCAGGGCGAATAATGATGAGTACCATCCTAAAAACACCATCCCTACTGTGAAGCATGGGGGTGGAAACATCATGTTTTGGGGTGTTTTTCTGCACATGGGACAGGACAACTGCACTGTATTAAAGGAAAGGATGACCTGGGCCATGTATTGTGAGATTTAAGATTAAGATCAACCAATTTAGCCAATGTGATTTTTCACACAATGGAATTTGACTTCCACATATAACCCATTTGTGCAGTGAAACACACACACTAGTGAACACACTAAGCTGTGAGAATTTGTGCCCAAAGTGGTGGGCAGCCCTGAACCACTGGCACCTGGGGAGCAGTTAGGGGGTTAGGTGCCTTGCTCAAGGGCACTTCAATTATGTCCTGTCTGGGGATCGAACCAGTGACCTTCTGGTCACAAGACCAGATCCTTACCACTAGGCCATGGCTGCCCCCATTTTGGGGAACAACCTCCTTTCCTCAGTTAGAGCATTGAAGATGGGTTGTGGCTGGGTCTTCCAACATGACAATGACCCAAAGCACACAGCCAGGATAACCAAGGAGTGACT
>BRDA01002088.1:13967-41617 GCA_036984385.1 Crenuchus spilurus
GAGGGGGGAAGGTATAGAGGGAGATAGGTATTGAGGGAGAGATTTATGGATAGAGGGAGATATGGAAGGGGGGAGGGAGAGAGGAAGGGATGGAGTGGGAAATGGATGGAGAAAGAGATGGAGGGAGCGATGGAGAGAGGGAGAGATTTATGGATAGAGGGAGATATGGAAGGGGGGAGGGAGAGAGGAAGGGATGGAGTGGGAAATGGATGGAGAAAGAGATGGAGGGAGAGATGGATAGAGGGATAGGCATAAGCCATCATCACCAGTAGTCACTTTTTCCAAGTATTTAACACACACACACACACACACACACACATATTTACATTTTATATATATATATATATATATATATATATATATATATATATATATATATATATATATATATATATATATATATGAGACTACCTCTGGCACAATGAGTCTGAAACGTCTTAAAATAACGTTGTGTACGCAGAATACGTTTATGGCCAATCAGGAAACAGACGCACCGCTGACCCGTCCCGTCCACAACAGAAACAAACATGCTAAGCTAACAGTCATTCAAATCCATGCAAGTATAAAATTACATTTTTTGCCTAATCAGGGACGTAAATAGCTAGATTTATCTATAGATTAAACAGCATGCCGTATTTACCTCAACTGGACCCATTTTGCTTGGAAAAATCACTATTATAAAACCAGACTCTACACTCAGCTTTCGTTCAAATTCAGTCGCTGGAATATTACGTTAAGCGTGACGCAGGCGGATGGGAGGAGCTTCTCTTCACTTTTCATAGCAGTGTGTTGACAGGTTCATATAACGTTATATGTAATACCACTTTATATTTAATACCAGTAATGTTTAAGAGCTCATTTCATGGACACACAAAATGTTCTTGCTTTTTTAAAAATATTTTGACAAACAACCTATTCCTAATTTACTAGTTTAACACATCTAAACACTAATTTAATAATTTGTGTGCTTATATATCATAAACTGTATATAACGTGTTATGCACATTTAACCTGTTCAAATTCAAATGCACGTGCATATCCAGAATATGTGTACATTACTGCTAATCTCTTTAGCTTTAATTTAACACCTGGGGTGATGCTTTCTTCAGCATATATTTATTAGAATTTTCACAGCTGGGGTATTGCACAATGCAGGGCTTCTAAGTTAGTCTGTTTGCCCAGTTGTAAAGATTGTCCAGTGCAATGGCCTGTTGCTCTTTCCCATTAGACAGTTTTTTGGGTTTAAGTTACCTGGCTAATCTGAGAATTCCTGCTTGGGCAACAGCAGAGACATGAATACCTTTGACATTGTTTTCCCATTAAAATTTGAGCTCTACAACCTGACCTGACAATTACTGTTCATGCACATATTGCTTATTTGCTATAGCTAAACACCTACCACTCCTTGTACTTTGTGTTGTACTATTGCTTTATTTACTGTTTCTGCTCAAGAGAAATAGCCCTACAGCATTCTGTTACACTGCTCTGTGTATATGTAACATTATATTAAAGCTTAATTAAAATATACAAAGAAAATGCAGAAAATTTACATGTTAATGTCAATTATAAAAGTGACACCCAAACTTCAGATGGATATGAAAATTGTGCATGTGATGCTTCTTGACATTAGCAGATTTTTTGAAAATATAACTTGGCAGGGAGGAAAAAAAAGAAAAAAAAAAAAAAAACATACAAAGGAAGATACAACCGCATTTATTCAGTTTTTTTTTCCACAAAGAGAAACAAAAAGGTTTGAGTCTACTCACAGATGTGTAAGCAGGACACTGTCCTTTCAGCAATAACAATTACATTACAAGGTTTATCTACATTCAGAACACTGCAGCAGGGCAGAGAGAATCACTGGTCTCTTCCAGTGTGTTTATTACATGATAAAATGATAATCTGTGTTCAGTGTTTTTGGCACAGAATAAGTGAAATGTGGGTGGTTTGACTTCTCTCCCTTTGCACATCAATTACATCAAAATCAAAGTAAAAAACAAAAAGATTCCCAATTAATAAATCTTCAATATGCCAAAAAATGGTGATTTCTGAGATGTTTCCTCGCTCCAGTGCACGGTTAATGTGTGTTGCCATTCATCAATCCCCGTCAGTTTTTCTTTTACATTTCCTTAAGGTGTCACCCCTGCAGTATTCACATGGTACACTAAATATATAAATGTAGGGTGATGAGAAAGAGTCATGGGTTGGGGGTGCCACAAAGAATGGTAAACGTACATTTGAATCAAAACATTGCCTTTATTTTCTCTTCCTGCTGTTTGGAGATCTGCTTCTGGACCTCCTGGAAAAAATAAAAATAAAGCCTGAAGCATCTGCATTTTTAATACATAAAGAATATTTCAATTAGGAAATGTTATATGCACGAAGTTATAATAACCAAAATGTGCCCCTCAAACTTCCTTTTCCGTTAAATGCAAATTCTGGAACTGGAGACATGTATTACGAAGCAGACACTAAACACCTGCTGCTTACTGAACACATGCACAGCATTTTACTTGGCACATCTAAAGCAAAACAGAATCTGTAATTAGTGCAAAATATCTGGGGTTTGTGCATTAAGTGGCGTTGACGTTTCTAATGTTTGTTCCTGTTGAGTTGTTACTGCAACAAATACTACCATATTTATTGTCCAGCATATTGTCCTTGTTGCTCTCATTTTTCTGTAACTATTCATCATCCTCTAAATTATATGCAATGCCATGTGAACAAACTATATACACATACACTGTAGTGCTGTGCAATGTTCCATTCTTTGTTGCACTGTGTTCCCTGAAGAACATTTCATCCCAATAACAGTAATATAGAGGAATGACGGGTAACTACAACTTGATCAGCTCTTGGCTGAAGCACTGTAAAACAAAGAACTTAATTTGTCCTCAAGAGTCCTAGTTTTTACTGAAAAATAAGATTTGCTTCTAGTAAATGTGCTTTTCTGTGATAAGTTATTTCCAACTCACTTTCGAGCAGGTGGTGGTGAACGGGCAGTTCTGCGCTGTCTGGCAGGAGGAGAATAGCTGAGTGATCTCGAGTCTCTCAGCGAGTCTGCTGGAACTCTAGGACGACGCGGAGGACTGAAAGCACCAAATAACAATAACACCATTAAAACCTTGTCTATCTGGGGAGACAAGAAAAGCTCTAGTTAAAAAAAATTCAAACTATCATCTTTGCCCACATGCAGTCATTCATCCAAGACATGTTTGGTGCCTTTGCACTCAGTGATTTGATATTTTTCCATTTGTGTAGCATTCAAGTCCTTATGGTCACTGATTATTTTGCACAACAAGGTGGTCGTAGCAATCCAAAAACAAGTTAGCAATCAGTCAAGATGTCCAAGATGTTTAGAAGTCTGAAGAAGACAAGGCAACATAATTTGGAAAAAAAATGCTTCAGATCTGAAATTATTTTGTACTAGTTATAATGTCTCTTAAGATCACATTCGACACGCAAAAATTCTGTGCCCCCTGGAGGGCGAAATTCATCTTAGCAAAAAATTCAACCAGAAAAAGAAGCAACAGATGATTACATTTCAATGTTTAAGAAAACAAGGATACGTATTTTCATCTTCAATACAGAGTATAAAGCCTAGCACAGTCACAGGATGTTCAAGGCTTACACTGAATCAGTAACGTAGACTATGTATTGAAGCTATTCTTTGTGATTTTTCAGGGTTATTTAGCGATTGTCATAAAATGTACTTCTTTTGAAAAATCTAATTTTTGAAAAATGGAGGTCTGTGACATCATGCATATTTTCCAGTGAGGTGCTACTGACTAGAGAGATAACAATCCATATAGAAAACCATCAGTGCATTAGTTACAGTAGCCTTATAACTCCAGTGCAACTCTAAAGAAGCAAAACATCAGACACCATATATATCTTGGCTGATACACTACATTTTGAAGTTTGGTAGAAAATTGTGCAAATTTGCTTTTTGACTGGACCATCATCCCTTTAATCCTGAAATATAAAATGTACCTTTCCTTCTTCTCTTCTTTCTCACTTTCTGATGAGGATGAGGAAGAGTGTCTACCTGCCCCCGTTTTATCTTGCCTGGAAGACAAATGAAGAGTGTCGCAAACAAAGCAATAAAAGAAACCATATCGCTCCTTAGTTTTATCTATTATTCGGCTTACCCTTTTCCTTTCTCCGCTTCAGAGTCCGAGCTGTCTGAAGAGGAGGATGATGAAGATGAGGAGGAGGAGGAGGAGGAGGATGAAGAGCTGGAGCTGCTTTTACTGTTTTTCCGTTCTGTGGCAGCATTCTTCTCCGGTCTCCCATTTACTACATTCTCCCCTCTGATTGGTTGCCTTTGGTTTTGAGCAGATGGAGATCTCCCCCTTGACATGTCTCTCGATTCTGATTGCCTTACAGCTGGTGATCTGGAGTTTTGAGGTCTGTCTCTAGAGCAAGACCTGTGGTCGGACTGCTTCAGAGGGCTGCGTGCAACTCGAGTCTGATGAGGAGATGAAGAATGAGACCTGTAACCACCCTTTCTTTCTTTATCACTCTCTTTTGTGTCCTTCTGAGAGTCACATTTCATCCCTTTCTCTATGCTCGGCTTCCTTTGAGGAGATGGCGAGGATGAGGATGATGAACTAGAGGAAGATGAAGATGTCGATGAAGAGGGAGAGCGGCGTGGGGGCGACTTTGCCTTCTCTCTCTCTCTATCACGTTCTCTTTCCCGCTCTCTCAACCTCTCTTGCTCCCTCTGTCTGTCCCTCTCTGCAGACTGTGACCGGCTATTTCTACGCCAGTGGGCAGGAGAAGGTGAGCGGCGTGACCTGGAGGAGAACAATTGTATTTATATATACACATTTACAGCATTTGGCAGATGCTCTTATCCATCTATCTATATCTATACACACACACACACACTCTGGGATAACTGCAATGACTGTCCTTGAAAATGATCATCAAACAACTTTAACCTGTATGTAAAATCTGGATGGTAAGTGTGCTTGAATGCTTACCTGTATGGAGGTGTTCGTCTGCGTGGGCTTCGTGACCTGCTGCTTCTCGTCTTCCTCTCTCTGGATCTCTCATTATCTCTACTTCTGTATCCTGCCCTCCCTCCATCTCTTTCCCTCTCCCTAAAGTGCTCGCGACTGTTCTCTCGGCGCAAGGGGGGTGAGCCGCGGGTTGGAGAGGGTCTCCTTCCCCTCCGTCTGGGGCTGGGTGAGCGGCGGGGCTCCTGATACTGTCGGGGTGGAGTGTGGCGGGCAGGAGAACGAGAGCGGGATGACACTCGTTTGCTCTGGGACTCATCATCCCTTCTTCTGCTCTTAGGCAAAAGTGGTGATGAATCCCTTCTTTCACTCGGTTTGCTCCTCTCTCTACTTGGGGAGAAGTGACCTGTATCCCGTTCAAGCTCTGAAAGGGGGCGCCTGTTTTTGTTATCTCTGCTGTTTTTAGGTCTTTCACAATCTTTGTTTTGGGTTCTGCCGGCCTCATGTGGACTGTACCTGTTTCTCTCTCTGCTTCGTGCTGGAGGTGATGGAGGGGGGCTGGAAGTTTCTGTGGGAGTGTACCTCTCTTTCCCTCTTTCCCTACTATCCATCCCTCGTTCCCTCTCTCTCTCTGTACGAACTCCCTCTTTCTCTGCCCCAGGGTCCCTTTGAGCTGCTCTCGGAGGAGAATTTAAGGGCATTGACCTCCTGTCCCTTTCCCACTCAATCTCTTTGCTTCTTCTGTCCCCATCCTCCTCTCTATGGTCCGAGGAATGTGTGTACTGCACCGATATGCAACTTGTGTTCTCCTTATCTTGCTCCGTTGGAGTGCTCCTGTTTTTTTCCCGCTCTCTTTCAGCATCTTTGCCTTCTTTCTCCCTCCGTGCCACAGCCTGAGCTATGAGAGCATGAGGCACCAGCTTACCATAGCTGCTGTTCTCATTTGAAACAGTGTTTTCCTTCTCACTATCAGATGACGAAGATGATGAAGAGGAAGATGATGAGGAAGAAGAGGATGACGAAGATGAACTGTCACTGTCACTATCACTACTGCTGTCACTACTACTACTGCTACTGCTGCTGCTACTGCTGGTTGCAGTAGTGGGCTTGCTTTTCTTCTCCGACTTCTCTTTCTCTCCCTTTTTCTCCTTCATATTTTGCTGTTCCTTATCCTCTGGGCACTTTTCCTTCCCTTTCCCCATTCCCTTTTCCAGTTCTCTCATTCCTTTCTCCTTTTTCTCCACTTCTACCACAGCCTTTTCTCTGTCTGTCCTCCTTTCAGTCTCACTGTCTTTCCCAGAATGTTTCTCTTCACAGTGTTTGTTGTAGGATGACCTGGATATTTCTCTCTCGTTGTCTTTTTGTCTGTCATTCTCTCGTTCTTTTCTCCTCTCTTCTTGCCGCCTCGCCTCCTCCCTAGCTCTTTCCTTTTCTCTCTGCTCTTCTCGTTCACGCTCTCGTTCTCTCTCCTTTGCTCGTTCTCTTTCACGCTCTGCCTCCTTTTGCCTTCCATTTGAGTACGGCGAATGCTGGGAAGGAGAAGCAGAGTCACTGGAGCGATTTCTACCTCTTTCTCTACCTTTAATGCTCTCTAGCGCTCTGTCTTCTTTCCAATTTGGTGCGGCATCTCTATCCCTCTGCTTGTCTCTGTCCTTCCTTCCATCCCTGTCTCTACCTACCTCTCTTTCTCTGTCTGAAGGACCTGCGAGAGAAGACCTTTTCTCTTTTTCCCCACTGCGTCCTCTCGGTGCTCTGTCTTTCTGTGGTGAAGGTGATGAAGATGATGAAGAATCATGCCTTTTTTGTGGTTTCTCCCTCCTCCTTCTCTCCTCCTCACGCTCCTTCTCTACGCTCCTCCGACTTTTATCTTTCTGTCGTTTGGGAGATGGAGAAGGAGAGGAAGAATGGTGTGTTTTTCTTTGAGGGGCTTTTTCTCTCTCCCTCTCTTCGCTGGGTACTTGTCTTTCCCACTGTTTTGGTGGTGGAGATGGAGATGAGGAATCATGCCGTCCTCTCTGAGATTTCTCCTTTACCCTTTCTTTTTCTCTTTCCCGCTCTCTCTTGTACTTCTCAGGGGACCTGGAATGTCTTGGAGATCTCTGAAAATACAGCAAACATAACTTCATAATATATCCATTTTCCTTTGAATACATTTGCTTTGTAAAAAATTCTAAAAATGTACCCACACTTTGCTAAAGCAAATGTTTGGTCAAATATAAGTGTACATTTCCCATTACATCAACTAGATTAGTAAAAAAAAATAAATGTTTGTTGTCTGTAGTTTACTTTAGTCTCGCAACAGATCCACAAGTAATAGGAGCCTTTGCATAAACTGCTCACGTCATCACACACCGACATCAAATGGAGTTGCTTGTGTGGCTTCTAACACTAATATCTACAAATGAGGACACAAGTATGTTGCATTGCTAAAATCTGTAGTGACCTTCATCTTCAAGCCTGAATTTTCCTGATGTCCATTTTATATATCTACGGAAAAATACTATATTAGTCACTTATAGATACGTTAGAAATTTCCAAAAGATCACATTAATAAAATAATGATTTTCACTAGACCATCCCAAATTCTTACCTCTCTGACATCCATCCGTTCTTGACTTTCTTGATGGCTATGGCCCCTCCGTTCAGGAGACCTGCCCCTCCGTTCAGGAGACCTGCCCCTCCGTTCAGGAGACCTGCCCCTCCGTTCAGGAGACCTGCCCCTCCAACCCTCCTCTGTTCTGGACACGGGCACATTCTGCCTCCTCTCCCTTAAAGGTCCTGGTGACCTGCTGGAAAAACAAATGTCATTAGAAAAGCAAAAACTATTTTTAATTGGCCAAGTTATGATAAAGTACATTATTGCTGGTCTTTATAGCATTCTTCCAGCACTCCTCACAAACAGGTCTTGTCCAAATACTCTGAACAAACTGTTCATTTGGAATTAGGGCTGGGCAACATGATGGTAGGTTATTATCATAGTAAATTACAGCATATTAGTTTTCTGTGCATAACAGACCCTTTATTTAAAAAATAAAAAATAAAAAAAAATAAAAAAAAACACACCACACACACACGTGGCAACATTGTAGCTCATCAAACCTCAGAAGAACATGAACATCTTGATAGATATGAAAATGTCAAGTATTGCGATTACACTTTTGCCAAACTGCCCATTACTAATAATTAGTATAATCTTTTTAATGACTGTGTGATACCTGTGAGCTGAACTGGAGGATGCACTGCGCTGTCTTCGGCTCTTCACAGGAGTTGGAGTATCATTTTCACTGCCTTTCCTCTTCCTCTTTGACACCGGTCTCTCCTCAGAGGAACTAAAATGAGAAAAAACACAACACCAAAGGTGTTACTTAACTCGCATGCAAATAACCAGAGAGCCAAACAGATTCGGGTTCAAAAATGTGTTACTCACCTTGCTTGGTCACTCTGAACCAATTCCTCCCTAAGGCAAAAAAATAAATAATAAAGTAAAGTGATGCAGTCTTCTAAAGTATCAAGATTAAAGTATGAGATGGTGCAAGATAACTGTGACAGTTAGTAAAATGGCATTCATTTTTACAAACAATAACAGTATATTCCATAATAATGCATATATTATTTATTTGCAATAGGCATATTCAAGTGTCACTGTACCACCTCAATGATTACCTACTACACTTTATGTAAATAAGACTATACAGTGCACTCTGGTTAGATGTTAATTGCTTTTCCTTGGCTGTGTACCTGTACTCTGCACAATGACAAAGTTCAATCTAATTTATTCATACAATTATACAAGTTATATAATTATAATAATATATATATAAAATTATATGTTGGTGAGATTATCATATAAGAATAGCTGAACATACCTTTTCTTTTTCTTCTTCTTATTCTTTTTCTTTTCTCTTCGAGGAGAAGGTGAGGGACTTTCAGAGCTAATAGAGAAAGAAAATCCCACACAAAAGATCAGAGCTGGATTATGCAAATACTAAAGAAATTAATGCTGATGTTCTCATAACCAATGTATTCTTACTGTCTGTCCCACTGTCTCTCTTACCTATCTCTGCCCTTGTTTTTCTTTCTTTTCTTCTTCCGACTCTGTTTTTGAGTTGATGAAGAATCTGACTCCTCAGATTCTATTATCCTATAAGTAAAATTGGAAAATGCAGTTTAGAAACTTGAGATAAAATGTTTCTGTAATCTTTAATAAATACTATACAGCAAAATTCACTCACTTATATTTCTGCTGCTGCTGCCTCTCCCTCTCTAGCCTTTCCTGCTCTCTCTTCTCTTTCTCCCGTTCTTTTCTGTCAGGGTGGAAAGACGAGCCATCCACATAATCTGAGCCAATGCCAAAAGCTTCCCTCAGCCGGTCGTTCTTCTGCTGGTTAGCAGCTGCGAGTGCATGCGTCTCAGTAACACTGAAAGAATGAGAGATTTTAGCACAATTACTTCAAAATTCATCACTGCAATTCCCAGGTTTGCAGAACACACACCCCTTTTTGTGAGCCATTAGAGAGGTAATGTGATGTAAATGAGAGTCTGTAGGGTGTAGGGTGCATGTCGTAGGGAGTGTTTTGTTCTGGTATTCGGCCTCTGCCGTTTGGCTCGATTTGGCCTGGGCCACTCGCTCGGCTCGTGTGTGTATGTGTGTGCAAGCCTGTAGCATGATTCCTGCTCTATTATTATTATATAAATATTTTTTTCCTTTGTGGAAAGAGGGCTTACACTAGTAAAACTGAGTGAGAGTCTCTGTGAGACAGTGTGTGTGACAACGCGCTTATTTGCATGACAAGCGAGGCAGAGCAGCAGACAATGGCTGGTTAATGGCTCCAGCATTCCAGCGCATGGGGAAGAGACAACGGAAATTTGTCAGTTTTGGAATTCTAGTGTTAACTGATTGAAAGTAGATTATAATTCTATCATTGTTAATAATTAATTCTGGTTATGAACACTTACACTTGTTTCTCTGTAGGGGGAGGAGGGGGTTCCTGTTTCTCCTGTAGCATCAAACGGAAACTGTTCACCTTTTCTTCTATCTCCTCTGCAGAGTAACTGCAAAATGTAATAAATACATGAATAAGTGCAACATCCTCAAATGTAGGTCTAAAAAATGGCAATGCACAACAGGACATACCAATAAGCTTACATATAAAACTGTTCAAAAAAAGCAAAACTGGCCCTACTCTCTGAGGAAGTCAAAGACTGCTTGGTAGTCCTGCCATGATTATGAAATTTTAGGTGACAGTTAATTACCATGTAAATAACTGTATAACAATGATATTGTTAGGTAATCACTAGCGCTAAGGATTATGAGCAGAAGCTACAATAACTAGCGTTAAGCTTCAAGTCATCAGTAACTGCTGGAGTGATAGTAGACCCTAATAACACAAAAATAACTATAAAAACAAAACATGACACAGCCCTTTAGAGCTGCATACCCAAGAATCACACTTAAGTTCCCTTTGCACCCAGTGAGAACCTGCTTATGTTCTGTAAAACGTGCATGGTGCAGGCATTCTGGTTATGCTACAAAAACAATGTATCCTTCCATTTAACAGAATTGGTATATTACTTTAAAAGCAGTCACAGACACCAAGATCCTGATCCAGATCTTACCAAGCAAGCTCAGAGGTGAGACTGGAATGAGACCTTACCCTTGTTCTTCCATCATGTCCTGAAGTTCAGCACATTTGACCTCCAGCTGTCTCTTTCTTTGATGCTCCAGGATGTCGGCATTGGGCTGCCGGTTGAGTTGACTCTCGAGCCTCTCTCTGTCCTTCTCATCTTTCACCCCTCCACGCTCATCTCTGCTACGTTTTGAACGAATGCTCGAAAGGTTTCGCTGGACATAGCCGTTTGTGCCACTGCCTCGCGGCGTGGTCAGG
Organism: Crenuchus spilurus; assembly: GCA_036984385.1. Taxonomy (NCBI): domain Eukaryota; kingdom Metazoa; phylum Chordata; class Actinopteri; order Characiformes; family Crenuchidae; genus Crenuchus; species Crenuchus spilurus. Next base: position 24,817 of record BRDA01002088.1, read on the forward strand.
CCAATACCGTTATACATCTCCCTTCTGGGAAAAAAATGAGAGGAAAAAAAGATAATAGATACAGAGTGGGGAACAATTTCTTAGATGACATCTGTAAGTAAAAAAAGATTTCAATGTTCAGAAACAGAAACAATACACCTTCAAGAATGTAAGCATGAAGAATTTGTGCATTTATATATTCTGTCCACTCAACTAAAAACTGCTAACAGGTTGGACAGACCACATGCCAGAAACCTATCATTTCTAACCCTTATGACACACAGCTGTAATGGGAAATAATAATGTAACAGAATTAATGTTGAACATCAGTATAATACTTATCTAATACTCAATACAAATTCATCACTTTTACAATTTTCAGCTTATGAGAATTAAGACTTCTGAGTTAAAAAAAAAAAAAAAAAAATGATGATATGCCTGGCTGATGACAAATGACTTTTGTTACTGTATCAGCCACAAGAGGCTTGAGATTGAACATCAAAATCAAAAGTGAATTTCTCACAAATTTGTCCAGAAAGCAGAAATAAGTTAATAAAAGTTATCAAGATTAGCTGCCCAACAGCATGGCATGGCTTTACACTTTGTATCACAACGTACGAGCTCATCTGTTCTCACCAAAACACATCAGAGACAAATTCGTGTTTCAAGAAAAGACAGAAGACAAATGACGGTACGCAGCGACTTTTGTTAACGTTATTGTGAGAAAAAGGAATTAATGTGTAAATCCTGGCCTGAAAGCAGCAGCAAGGCCTCTGCTAACGTTCATTGGCTACATGCTAAGTATGCAGTGGCTTTCTAAATAAAAAGCAAAGTCATTTATCGCTGTCAAACACGATATTATCATTTGTCAGCGCTGACAAACACAGCACACTCGTTTATTTTGGGGTTAAATGTTAAAGTGGGTTAATTCCCGACAGTTGCAGCAGCTAATTAGCGTTAAACCCTAGCAGGTCTGCTAGCTTGGCTAACTTAGCGACATAACTTACCTCTTTGTTCTCCGTTAAGACACAACAAAGTCCGAGTTTCTTCACGGGAAACCAACAAGCAGCAGAAAGAGCGAGATACAAATACTTACGCCACAGCTAAAGTCAACTATCAGGTAAAAATCAACGAGGTGCGTAACGTTAGAGCTGCAATGAAGAAATTATCGTCACTAGAACGTCACGCGATAAGACGCGCAAGGGTCAGGAAATACATTTCCCACAATCTCCTGCGTTTAAACTTATCACTTGTTTGATAGGCTTGTGTGTGTGTGTGTATGTATGTATGTGTGTGTGTGTACCCTCACTCCAAACACTGGAACCTGATAGATTATGACATAGTAAGACGTTTTGACATCATTGTTGCGCTTATAACCAGGGACGGATTCGTAAGTTCTGGCGGCCCTGATCAAAAGGATTTTTTTTATAGTTATGGTGCGGTACAGGCTTGAACATAAATAAAATTATTATTAATAAATATTAATTATTATACATAAATATTAAACATTACTTAATAAAATATTATGAATAATAATGTTTAAGAATTACTAGTTATTATTAATTATATACTAATAATAACTATTAATCGTTATTAATAATAAAATGATAAAATTAATATTACTAATATTAATAAACTGTTAAAAGCATGTATTATAAAATTATCACCCAATTCTGTGTTTTGCCTTAATGATCAACTTCACTCCAATTAATTACCAACAATTTTACACTTATTTTTTTGACTGTTTGGATTTTAATATGAAACCTCTGATATTAAAATACGTCTAGCTAATGTGACACAGACAGAGCAAATGTACAACATGATAACAACTTACCATGGCAGGCGAACACTGACTGACCAAATTGCAAAACACTGGTTTGCAAGTCCAGACGCTATTTGATGGAGTGACAGCTGGGCCAGCCAATCACAAATTAGCAAGAAACGGCAGAGCCAATCAATGGAAAAAAACTGCAAAGGACCAAAACTGCCTTTTGAAAAAAACCCTGCCCCCAACCCCCCACTCCCAAATTACATCTGTGGTGTACGGTATCTCTTTAGTGTGGAACAAAAAAAACAATTATGCATGTAGTTGCTTACTTGTTTGGCAAATGCTCATAACTCATGCCATGAGAGGTGCAGAGTGCTGGACAGATTGCTGTATGATAGTGTTCAAAGTCCACCTGAAAGTGCACCCTTGTGGAAATGCAGGCCCAAAGGGAGGTGACCTGACTGTGTTCGTTTAGAAAACACTAAGTTAAGGGACAAGTTTCGCTGTTCACTGGCAGAAAAGCTAGTGGAGCTAGAACTCTTCCTGAGTGTTGGCCATCCCATAGATGAACAGTGGACAGCCATCAGCTCAGCCCTCCATGAAGCAGCAGCCCAAACAATCGGCTTTAAGAAAAAACCACCAAGACTGGATCGATATCAACTTGGATGCTATACATAAACTTCTGAACAACATGCACAAAGCACACTAGGTAGCCTTAAAAAACCCTTCATTCAATACTGCTAAACAACTATGGCAGAAAACTCGACAGCATGTGCAGAGGACTCTGCGGACCATACAAAGTGAGTGGTGGACAGCAATGGCACAGGAAATCCACTCTTTTACAGATAGAAATAACATTCACAACTTTTACAATGCAGTCAAATCTATTTATGGTCCAACTACTCACAGCACCACTCCCCTGAAAACAGTAGATGGACGCAAAATCCTGAAAGACCAGAATGATATTCTGGAAAGGTGGGCTGAGCACTTTAACACCCTATTAAACCAGGACGCTGATGTAGACCATACCATTTTGTGTGAATTGTTTGAACATCCACAAATTAATGACCTCAGTCAGCCTCCAACATTCCAGGACGTTAAACCAGCTGTCTGCTCCCTGAAGAACAACAAGTCTCCTGGTATTGATAAAATCCCTGCAGAACTGATAAAGCAGGGGAGGTTACCTCTGTACAAGAGCTCTCCATCAATACATCACCAGAGTCTGGTCAGACAAGATCATTCCACAGCAATGAAAGATGCCAGCACTATCAGCATCTATAAGGGCAAGTGTGACAAGGCCATCTGTAGAAATTACAGGGTATATCACTCCTTGCTGTGGCTAGGAAGGTCCTTGCAAAGGTGATGCTTCAGAGGCTGATCAGTAACATCACAGAGTCACAGGTTTGGGTTTAGAAAGAACAGGAGCTCAGTCGACATCTGATGATAACAGCATTGATAAGAAGGTCCAGAACTGAATTCACAAAGCATCAGCTGTTTTTGGGAGACTCAGGCGCCGGGTCTTTCAAAATCAGAATTTACATTTCTGCACTAAAGTCTGTGTTTACCAAGCTGTCTGTATCACCACCCTCCTCTATAGGTGTGAAGCCTGGGTCATTTATAGCCGACACATTCAGGCCATGGAACACTTCCATATATGCTGCCTTCAGTGTATTCTGGGAATCACCTGGTGGGATAAAGTACCTCACAGAGATCCTCAGCAGAGCAGGCTGTATAAGTATTGAGGCAATTATTACCCAACACCAACTGCGATGAGTGGGGCACATTATAAGAATGCCCTATAATTGGCGGCCTCACAAAATGCTATATGGCCAAATAGATCATGACCAGCGCTCTGCTGGAGGGCAAAAGAAGCGCTATAAAGACCAGTTGAAAACAGCACTAAAGAGGTGTAACATCAAGCCTTTGGACCTGGAGAACTTGGCTGCTGACCGCAACATCTGGAGGCAGCTGTGCTCAGATGGAACCCAGGCATTGGAGAATGAAAGGACAGCTAGGAGACAACAGAGGAGGCGAAACACACCCATGGGTGCCAGTAAAACCACCACTATATTCACGTCCCACCTGTAATAGGACTTGTGGGTCCAGGATAGGACTATACAGCCATCAGAAGACTCACCATTGAAGGACAGAAGTGGAAGTCATCATCGGATTCAATGGACAGCTGCAAGCAAGCGTGTGTGTGTGTGTGTGTCCTTGTATGTAATGACTCTGATTTTCATGTGTAATATTTGTTGAGATAGTATGATTCTTAAACATTCAGAAAAATGTGACTGGATTTGTTTAGGCTGTTATTGAATATCTTAGAATTTAATGCAATTATCACATAAAATAAGAAAAACAGGAGGAAGCAACAGAATGTAATTCTTAGACAAACCGTACAAAAACCAACATAATAAACACATGCACATACATACACATATTGCATATAGTACAATAGAAAACCAATGAAAATATGCATACTGTATGTTTCATTTCACACAACACTATTCATCTGGGGAAAAGTACTGTAAATCATTACACAATTGAAAGGAATATAATTATGAACATTAAGAAATAAAACTATTGTGACCGAGAGAATAATTAACTGAAGTGATGCTTTAAGCAGAGTTGCTGTGCTTGTGTCACTTTCTCTGGAACTTGGCATCTTGGGTTTATGAGTGGAACTTGCAATATCATCACATTTCATCCAGTCGACTGCGATGGACTTTGGTAAAGCAGAGTCTTTGTCCAGTCTTCCTTTTTTTAATACCCAGTAAGATGCATCCTTGAAGAAGTAAGTATCTCCTGAAAGACATGACAATAACAGTTAGGCTGGTTTCAGGCCAAGATGATGTAAACTTACCATTAAAATGACCGGTTTGGTCAAACAGAACATTTTACAGTAGCTCTTCAATACAGTTTTATCTTATGATAAAAACAAAAGACACAATGCATTATGAATACAATCTGGTTGCATGGGCATGAGATTTCAAACCTTGTTTTTTCTTCTTTTCAGGCAAACAGATGTTTGAAAAACATCAGTTGTATTAACAGTGCACTGTGGCACTACCAGAACTTTGCACTACATAGTCAATAGAGCATAGTTTCAGACAAAGCCTAAGTCTTACCATCTCGCATGCCAACGGCATCATCAGGGTCAGAGGGCACACCCCAAATGGAGGCAGGTTTAGGGTACCCTGCCTCAGGTTTCCTGTCTGAATCCGCCTCATTGAACCTCCAGTATTCTCCACCACTAAACATGTAGGTCCTTTCATTGTGGGGCCACACAAACACAGCTTCTACCCGTGCTGGAGTCTTTCCTTCAGAATTCCACAACCTCCACTCTGTCAGAGGCTGAGGATACCCCGGGAGTGACGTCCTGTCTCTGAACACCCAGTACTGGTTACCTGGGAAAGACCTCAAAGTTAATGGGCAGCTAAGACCAAGTCTGTAGTACTTCCTCTGACCACAGTGAGTGAAGATGCATCCTTAATCAAATAAGTCTTCTAATACACTTTCCTCCCTCTCTTACCAATAAAGAAAACAATGTGGCCATCATTCTTCTCATACACTGCATCAATCTTGTCTATTTCTGGAGGAAGACCAACCCAGAAGTTGTGGATTAGAGCTGGTATGAAAGACATCAAAGAGCCCGAGTGATGCACCCTCCAGAAGTATTGACCTGATAGACAAATAAAGAATCATCCATCCATCATCACACCCGCTTAATCCCTATCAGGGTCACGGTTAAGAAAGACTCATATACAGAGAAATATTAACAGAGTGACACTGAAATTAAACTAGTGGCCAGAGGATGAATGAGAATATATAAATAGTCACTATAATGATGTGAACTTTCAATCCCTTACGCCTGAAGAAGAACAGATCTCCTCTGATGTTGGCGATGGCATCATATCCACCTTGGCATCGATCCAGAAGAGATGGGTCTGGGCTGAAAGAGAAGAACAGATTAAAAACAGTCACTATAAAAAGCAGCAGTATTTGTCCTTAATTAGCATCAGTGATTAAATTTAGGTGCACACAATAGGTTGCCTAAAAGATGTCAAGCATTTCATGATGTACAGAAATGTATCTACATTCATGTGTAATCCTAAACACTTACATGTTCAATTTTTTCTCCAACAGCCCAGCTAATATGAAGTGTTACATAAAAAATAATATTGTGAACAATGTTCACCGTTGATTGTAATTTCATCCAAAAAAGTAAACGATCATCCCAGTAAACATGATTAGGTTGTGATGGCATTGTGACAACATTGTCTATGTTCTTGCAACATTGATATAATGTGACAAGCCTATTCTAGCTCCAGCTGAGGGTGTCGTAATTTTCAGATGTTCTTAGTAGGGATTTTATTTTTATTTCCATATCTTGTTTTTTTTTTTTTTTTTCATTTTTATATACTTTTTTTCTGATTTACTGTGTGCTTATGTTGTTTTGTAGCACTTTGAGATTTTCATTAATGAAAAGTGCATTATAAATAAAATTTATTATTATTATTACAAGCTTACAGGTTTGCAGGGATCACGGGGATATTAATTTTTTTATCATACATTAAGTGATATTTTAAACTGCTTTTGTTTTACTGTTGGTCAGTTTATATCTTATAGCTTATCAAAATCATTAATCCCAAATTTCAAATTATTCAAATATTTAATTTCTAGTTTCAGTAATTTACTATTGAAACAGTAGAAACATTAAAACAAAAGTCTGAAATACACTACCAGCCAAAAGTTTTAGAAAACCTATATTTTCCAGGTACTTATTGCAAAGGAATTAGTTTAATGACTCATTAGTAGCACCAGCTTTCAAGGCTTGATTGACCTCCATTACTGCAGAACAACTTTCACTTGTTAACACATTTCATATTCCACGACAAAAGCCATTTTGTATAATTCTGTAACATAAATTAATTTTCAGTTTTGGGTAACCTTACTGTTTTTAAAGCTCTGGCAGTTCACCACTTAAATTTGTATCATTTCAAGCTATTCATTGTACTTGAATTGAAATAAATAACAGAAAAAATCGGGGTGTTCTAAAACTTTTGTAAAGTAGTGTGTTACTTCATGTGTATGAATATAAAATATATGACAGGATACATTTTTAAAAATAATTACAAACACAAATGAAATTTGTCACAATTTTCTCATTTTTGGCACTAGTAGGCATGGACCTCATGTTTTAATCTGACTAAACTTAGTCAATGAAGACTTTAGTCCGCAGCCATTACAGCCTCACAGCAATACATGCAAATCCACTGAAGCTGGGTAGTACTTGGATGGGAGACCTCCAAGGAAAGCTTGTGTGACTGCTGGTAACAGTGTTAGTGGTGACAAAAGGAGATGCTATTCCTGTGTTCTGTATGGATCCCAATGCCCCAATGTACAGTGATGGGGACGCTGAATAAATGAGTTTTTCAGACGAGACAAAAAAACGAAGTCCAGATTTCTGAAGTCCCATTTCCTGTAAAAGGGGACGTCCTGGCTAAATTTCCCACTCCTAAACATCCCCTCTCATCATCCACCCCCTTGGCCTAGTCTCTCATCACCAAAACAATCATATAGGGCTCATCAAAGCCCTATAAATTGCTACAGAACTGTAACTGTAAGCAAGAGAGTAAGTCATAGAATGACAACCAAACTGTGCTGTTTACATGTCTTAGACTGAAATCGAGTCAGTTCTGTGCATGTATATGTGGTCAGGGTTATCACATACTGTGGTGTTGCTTGTGGGGGTGGAGAACTGGGTTGGCGGGGCAGACTGGGCGTAGACAAATCCGCTGAAGGAGGCGGAGTCAGATCCTGGCTTGGTCCTGCAATAAGTACCAGCATGATAAAGATAAATTTGAGTGTATATAAATGTAAATTTGTGCATTTTGAACTTGTGCTTCTGAGCGTCTATCTGTTTGCTGGTCAGTACCATAAAGTGCCTGTATGCCCAGTCTGTCATCTGCAGGTAGTGTGTAAGTCGGGATGTCACCCACTGCTCCGCTGTAGTACGGCCGCATGATGGAGCGTTGAGAGGAGGAGTGTGTTAGGCCCAGAGCATGGCCGAATTCATGAACAGCCACAGTGAACAGATCCGTGCTTCTGCCGTCATCTGAGGGAAAACACAGAATAATCAAAACTCAAATAATTAGCACTGCCTCACATTTACATTTGAGGCATTTAGCAGACACTTTTATCCAAAGCGACTTACAATTGGGGGTTAGATGTCTTGCACTTCAGTCTTGACCTGCCCAGGGATCGAACCGGTGACTTTCAGGTCACCAGACCACACCCTTAACCACTAGGCCACAGCTGCCCCAAATAATGCCAAATAATGTAAATAAGATTCCCAGAATGCTTCACTTAGACATCATATATGCACAATTTTTCACTTGATGAAAAATGAATGAAAACTTGAGTCCTAATTTTGTTTCTTCAGTTTAGAACTGGAACTGCTAGGCTAATTCTGCTAACAAATGCTAGAACTCGTCACCTAAACAACCCAGTCAGTTCTGTCTTCTCAAAGTACTCCCCTTCAAAATACTCAACCAACACCTCTCTCAATCTGCTGAGGTTTGGCATTTGGAGATCTCTAACCATGCATTCATTATCATATCCACTTAGTCCTAGTCAGGGTCATGGTGAGTCTCCTACCCCTTCACTAGGCAAGGGCACTTCACTACATTAGCTAACCCCGGGACAGGGCACCAGTCCATCATTGGGCACACCAGGATAATTTAGAGTACCCTCTTCATCTGACCTCAATGTTTTTGGATTGTGGTAGGAAACTCACACAGACACTTGGAGAACATGGAATATACACACAGAGGAGGACTCAAACCCAAGACCTGCTGAGAGATGAGAGTGTCAACAACCAAAAGACCATGATGCCACGCTGAAGCTCTCACTGGTGAAAACTGCAGGGCTCTTTTGAAAAAATATGTTTTAGTTTAGGATTGGCACCATGTCCTGGGCTTAGCTAAGACAGTATAATGCCCTGTCCTGAGCCCGGTGAAATGGTAGGGGACTCATTCAGAAACCACATCCAAAAAACACGTATCTCCAAATGGGGAACTTTATAAGAGAAGGCAAATGTTCTTAACTTTAATGTAAGCTAATGCAAAGCAATTTTGGAGCATTTCTACTGTGTTCAATTGATGAAAAAAGTTCAAACCTGAAAAGACCGAGATACACGATTTTCAAATGATAGCCATATACAATATGACCAAATGGATTGGGACACACCTCTTAATCATTGAATATAGTCACATTGCCACAGGTGTATAAAATCAATCACCTTGCCATTCTAAATTTTGCAGAATGGTTACCTCTGGGGTGACATTTCAGCTGATCAGTTGTAATAATACTGATTGTGTACATGCACATGAGACAGACTGAAAAAGCGTATTTTCACACCTCCGTAGCTCCAGTTTTCCTCGTCATCGAAGTGAATGTCCCCCATTCTTGGAAAGAAAGCATGAGCCAGTGTGCCTCCCTTGCCATCAAAGGGATATTTATCATCATGGTAGCCACTGGTGAAGCTGACTTTAATGTCTGCGTAGGGGGGCGGGGCTTGAGTGGATGGGCGGAGCAGAGTGAAGCTCAAAGGAGCCGCATCAGCCCAGACTTTCAGAGCATAGAACAGGATGAGCTCCACCAGAGGGGGCGTCAGAGAGGGAGAGTGAGAGAGAGAGGGGAAACTTTCCAAACTAGAGAGAGAGAGAGAGAGAGAGAGAGAGAGAGAGAGAGAGAGAGAGAGAGAGAGAGGGAGGTTAAAGTAGAAATCAATGGGAGCATGTAAATGTTCTTCAAAATCTTTGTAAATATTTCATTTTTATGTAAAAGTATAAAAACGTACATATTGTCCAAGATAAGTGACACAAACTGCATGAACAGATCTTATACCAGCAAGATGGAGCTACAAGAGAAAGGTTGCTGATAAAGTGGCCATTGAGTGTTTCTTAACTGTAGTATTAAAAAGGGAGAGAGACCTCACCTCCATGTAATATCTGTCTTATTCCAGCTCTGCCCTGATAGGCTGTATCTCCTCTTCCTCATGTTCCTCCTTTTCCTCCTCTTCTTTTGAAAATCCTCTGAGCTGAGGATGTCTGGGAGGGAACATCGAGGCCTCTCCATCAGAGCGAGAGTGGTGCTGTCTAAAAGTGAAAAAATACATTAAATATTTCTTAAGTAATCTCAAATTAATTTGCATCTCAAATCAAATACTAGATTTTAATAATGTACAACATTCTGTTATTTATAAAAGTGGACATAATTTAGATTTCACGATGGCTACTACTTTTGTTTTTGGATATGCAGCATACTTTATTTCTCCAATGTTTATGAAATTAGATATTTTTCGAGACATGGAGTTATGAAATGAGAGAAGAACCACACCTGGAACACCTGAAACATGCCATCACCAACACTTGAACCAACCAGCTTCTTTCATTATCCAATCACAAACCATATAAGTTAACCCACTCTCACATGACAGTTTGGTACCCCACCCCCATCCTGGTCTTCTCCTCTTCATTCCACCCCTTATCTATTTTCACATCCTAGATTCTGTGCATCACATTTTCTAGAATTTTAACCCTAAATAACTCCACACACACACACACACACACACACACACACACACACACACACACACACACACACACACACCCTTGTTCAGTCTATCAGATATGGTTGACACTAGCAAATATCACTTTATTGGTGTCTTAGAGTAAATGAAGGTAAGAGAGGATAAGAGTGAATGAGCTTACCCAGCTGCCCTGTCTCTCTGAGTCCAGCAAAGCGCTGCATGTCACTCACAGCTCTTTCCATCTCCTTCTTTGTCTGGAGTTGGCCAATTGGAGCGTCTGTTGGCATTAAGTAACCGTAACGAATCAACCAGTCCTACAGAGTGAGAAGAAGATAATAAGACACCACAAACACATATGCACACTTCATTATGAGCTTCAGTTCAGTGTATTATTGTGTAAGACTCTCTACAGCAGAGATAAACTGGTATAAGAGCATTGTCCAGAGTCATCATTGGACAGATTTTACTGTGATGTACTGTAACAGGTATGATACATGCATGGTAGTCAAGTCAAGTCAAATGTATTTACATTTTACATTTGTACTTTTTACAACTGATGCCACAAAGCAGCTTTACAGGGTTAGCAAGCCAATAGCAACAATTGCAAGACTACCTCAGAGCTGAAGGAAGAAACTATGTGAGGAACCAGACTCACATGAGGGGACTCATCTTCATCTGGTGAAATACTTAAGATAGTCATCATACAATCCTATGATGCTGTTGGAGTGTTCACGTGCACTGACATGATGTCAGTAGTGAAACAGGAATGGTCGTAATAATGCTACTAATAATGGTAGCAAATATAGTCCATATAAACTTCAGTGTCAGTAATGTAGGGCATCTGGAGCAGATCATAGCAGTTGGTTAGTGAGCAGCTAGTCTAACGTGGCACCATGTAGAGCTAGTAGTCAATCTTTCATCAGTGTCAAGCTGGACTGGTGGGCAATCACTGACTCAGAAAAAGTGGCACAGATGTGAAAAAAGACTATAGATAGGTTTAGACTGCCATTTGAGACAGGATGGAAGAACCACTAAGGGTAACCTTATCATCCTCTCAAGTGCAATTAGCATTCAAGTAGAACAAGTTTACATAGATGATTAACACTGGGAAGGCTGAGGTTTTCCCAGTCATCAGAGATGATTAACACAGTGTCAGGCACTAATGTCACCCAGAGCAAAAACAAGGCAAAAGTAAACCTCCATCTGAGAGGAACTACAGAATGATTCACACACTATGAGGACAAGTTCAGGTAGAAGTTTAGTATGAATACAACGCAGGTACAGAAGAGCAGGTCTGGGGTTGCTGGTTGAAACTGTTTGGCAGAGGATGTGAGGAATGTGATGGTTTAAAAACTCTTCAGTGGCTAAGAGAGATTACAATGAGATCATTTCAAGATTGAAATGTAAACATATAAACACAAAGAGATTTCCTATGAAAGCTGCTTAACCTCTACAAGTGGGTTTCCCACGTTTATATATATAACATTTTAAACTTTAATTAAAGTGCAGCCTGTGATCCAGAACTCAGCATCAGTACCAGAACTCACTAATACTGTCCTGACAGAAAGCAAACAAATCCTCACAGTGAAGAGTAAAGCAACATTGAGTGTAAAGCCTTTCCAGAGGATTAGAGGCTGTTACTGCAGCAAGGGAGCACAGCCTCCCTATGAATTCCTTTGATGAAGAAGAAATATTTGGCAATTTACACATAACCACTGAACACCATTTATTACAAATTCTATTACTACATCTTATTACTACTAACACTATACAGTTATATAGCATCTCTCTCATACCCAATTATGTTTTACAGAAGCATAACAACAGTAAGTACATAAACACACACCAGAAAGGGAAATATTACAATGGCAAAATAAACAGAAGAGAGAAAAATGAAAAGTCCTGGGAGAACATTTTTATTCTGTGTTTTGTTGAAGGAGTTTTGTTTGTTTTTGCTGCTGTTTTCATTTACTCACCATGTACTGGTCAGTTGTTGGTGCGCAAGAAGCTCCAGAAAAGAAAGAAATGAAAAGTAAAGCTATGATCATCTTCGAAAAGGGCTTCAGGGTTTCCCAGGTGAATGAATAAATAATCACAGATTTTCAGTGAGAGCAGCCTCTGGTCCAAAGAGTGTCAAAAAAATCACAGTAAACACTTCCCTTTTACAGCTCAGTCCAACTCCTGCTTAGTTTAGCTCTTCATTCATCTTCAACTCCCTGTGTGCTGGAAAACCCCCTCTATCAGTGTATCTCTCTCTCTCTCTCGCTCTCTCTCTCTCTGTGTAATGTACAGAGGAAGAGTGTGTGTGCGACATGTGAAGAGGTTATGGAGTGTAAACACAAACTAATGAAACTCATCAGGAGACAAAAAAATACACCAACACATCTCTCTCTCTTTGTTCTGTCAGGTCTCTCTCTCTTCTTTGCTCTCGTGCTGTCTCCCTCCTTTCTCACTTTACCACACATGACACATCTCGCACTCCCTCAGACACACACACACACACACAGTTCAGAAGATGCAGTACACAGGATTTAAAAGCGTTCTTTCATTCATCAGAGTGACGGAGAGATGGATATCTGTATATAATGTAGGAGTGGTTGAAAAGAAGGACTGAATGAGAGATTAAGAGAACAGAAAGCTTTTGTAGAAAACAGGAGGACAAATACGGAGAAGAGAGAAATATGAAAGAATAGTTTGTGGGGTGGCAGTGACAGGGTGTTGGAGACCCCCTAATGAGAGGAAGGAGCATAAGAATAGACAGAGGATGTTTATGATGCTCAGTTGGATAGACCTAAACCTGTAAAAGAAGGGAAGTGTTACAATATAGGGCAAACATCCCATTTTAACCATTAATGATGGTTAATGATGGTTAACTTACTTTATATCACTTACTATATCACATAACCATGCTGAAATACCAGGGTTTATGTCTGATTGCAATGACTTAAATCCAAAGTACATTCATTTATACACAACACTAGTGTTTTAACTCAGGAAGAGTTCAGAAATCAATATTTGATGAATAAGTTTGTCATTTCTGGTGCAAAAAAAAAAAAAATCAGATTTGATCTTCCTCTTGATCATATTCCAGAGGTTTACTCTGAGCTTCAGGTCTAGAGATTGGGCTGAACTTTGAAGTAGTCTGTTCATTTTTTTCAGAGCTATATTATCATAGCAAGTTATGAACTGAAGAAGCAAAATCTGAACTCCAAACATGACTTCGCTGATCAGCTACATCTTGCTTAACTGGGAAAGTGGGTACATTTTTGGATTTACCCATCAAGTGCCATCAAGTTGATTTTGTCTGCTTGTGTGCATATGATTAGCGTTTCACCAGAATATCCTGTCTTTTGTTTGCATCTTCAGACTTCCTAATGATTCCTCTGATTGTATCCATCCATCTTGTTGCTGGTCACACTCTTCAACTGTTCCTGCATAATTGTCATTTCTCATGAACTGGTTCTTCTCATAATGTGCCCACAATCAGAGAACTTATAGCAGTTTGGTTATTAAGCTTTCAGTAAGAGCTGAGGATTGATTTGATCAAGAATTCATTTGTTTGTATTTAGTATAAGACCCCATGAAAAGTCTTCACCAGCATTAAAAAGTCATGCCACTGCCATATTCCTAAAGACCTCAGACTGGACAATTCTGCTTTTTGTTTGTAGACACAACTTCTAGATTTGAAGATCTCAAGCTCCTTCATCTTGGTTCTGCTGACTGCAAATCTGTCATTTTACTGGGGTCATTTATTGTAATAATTAAATTAAGTAGACAAAAGCTGTCTATCACTTTTACATATGCTTACATAAAGGACCTAGACAGTAGCTGGAGCTCATAAATTGACCAAAAATTTGAAATATACAGTATGGTATGTTTTTCTAATAAAGTGGATGGTGTGTGTTCACATGTGACTTATGTTAAAAAAAACCCAAAATACATTAAATCATTTTGAGTATTTATTTTTTTTGTGTGTGGGTGTAGTGACAGGATCCATCACAAACAGAGCTACATGACTCACAGACCTCAGTACTGTAAATATGTGATGTGTATAGGATCTAGTTTACCACTGGCCTGTCACTATCAGTGAGGCCATTAAAGTGAAAGTTAAATTCAAATGTCATTTTCCCCCTTAACTCAAATATAGTCCAGCAACCAAGACATGTTTGGTGTCAGAAGTTCACTAATTCTGCATTACCAGCCACAATGTAGCTAACAAGCAAAGGAAATGTATACCTCACCAATTAGCATTTTGATAAAAAAATAAAATAATGAATTTAATAATTTGGGTAAAAGATTAATAAATTAATATTAATTTAAATTAATACATTAATAATTATTAAGCAATCTCAAATAGTTTTATATATGTAGTTTTTGACACTGTATAACATATTGTATAATGTATAAAAATTGACAAAAATAGTGTGAATTAAGGGACAGTTTTTTTAATATCTGCCTTGTGCCTTGTAATGCTGTCAGGAAAGAAAATTTACCTTATATAGCTAAACAACCCGAAATGACCTAATGTCCCAATCACTCTAAATGCTAAAAACAGATATGATACAAGTACGGTCTTGTACTCAAAGGTACACAGTAAATCTGCCAGTGATAAATCAACACTATTAGAGTTAAAATAACACTGAGGGTGTCGAAATGTAACACTCTCCATGTTAATTTAACTCTAATAGTGTTGATTTAACACTGGCAGATTTACTGTGTACACTATTCATAAATTTACACTCAAAGGTACATTTAGCCTCTTTAGGTGCAGAACAGTACTGTAACTGGTACAAAAACCATGTGTACAACAATGGAAAGGTACTCTATTGTGCCTCAACAAGGTACAGCCCCAGTGACAACCTTTGTACTCGCTTAAGTACAAATCTCTACTACATTTTCTTAGTGTGTACATTTCATATTTAAGAAGATAACATCACATAGAGAAGCTTCTGTATCTGCTGTTCTAAACTAAAGAAGTAAACATCAGACACCAAATATCTCTTAATAGATGACTTGTTGCTCTTGCTGTTAATGGGGGAAAAGCTGTATGTTTTTTGTACACACTATTACTTTAATTACAGAAATATCACAAATGCATACTGAAATACATTGAATGAATAAAAACAAAATCCAGTGCCACTTCTGCCCACTTGTCATTGCACTATGAAGTCTTGGCTCACTCCGTGTCTGTCTCCACACCCTTGCGGAAGGAATACTCAGCCTTGTGGTGCATGATTAGCTTGTTGTTTGCAAAGTAGAAACTGTCTGACCTTGTCTGAAAAGGATGGGCTATCATCTCCTCGACTGCAAAACAAGAGAGAAGACAAATGTCAGATTCACATACTGTTAACATTAATAACTGTGCTCCTCAGTTCTTGTCCTGGAGTACTGCCACTATGCACACTTTGGAGATTCTGCTGTGTATTAGGCACCTGATTTAACAAAGTCAATAAGAAGCTCTTCATGTGTTTTTGTGCTTGTACAGTATGGAAACACTTTTATGATCATGCATATTGTTGACATTTCTAGTCAGGTTTTGCAAACTGTACCTGAGTATGCTGAATTTGTTTACCCTTCTTGCTGGGGTACCAAGTGAGCCAAAGCAAGACATATGGGTGGAGTTTCACAATTTCCTCAGTGGTAACACAAATCGGGACAGCAGGATGAGAGCACTCTCAGGGATGGTCTCTGGTGGATTTGTGCTCTAGGACAGGGGTTCTCAACCTTTTGCAAGTTGGTTCCCCCCAATGCTGGTTCGTACATGGTTGTTATATAAATATATGCTATAAATGTATGCTTTATTACTGTTATTATTATTATTACTAGGTGTAAGAGTAATGTCTCCAATTTTATTTGTGAAATAATTTGGATGTGGTATTTTCTCCATTGTTTTTAATAAAGGTTATGATTTAATGATGTGTGCGTGTGTGGTGATGTGTGGCTGTGCACATGTGAGACTAGTATTGGGGGCTAATCTGAGTCAGGACTTTAGACACGCTATTTAAACACAAGTACAATTTTTGCAGGGAAATTATTTTTTATTTTATTATTTCTTTTATTTGATGACTTTTACAATTGTAGTCCTTTGTGAGTATTTGTGTGTGTGTATTTGTGTGTGTGCGTATGTGTGTGTGTGCATCAAACTCACTGGTGCGCGGGTCCAGGTCTGGTAGGCTGTAGATGTGCTCACAGGTGTTTCTGCTGTGAGGGATGCAGAAGCCAATTTCAAAGTCGAAAGTCTTTAGTAGCATGTCTCTGAAATAGTGTCTCTCTATCAGGCTGAATCTGTTGACTGCCCTACTGCCCACAGTGAACTCCAGCCTGAGAGTGAGAGAGAGAGCGAGAGAGAGAGAGAGCAAGAGAGAGAGAGAGATAGAGAGCAAGAGAGAGAGAGCAAGAGAGAGAGAGAGATAGAGAGCAAGAGAGAGAGAGCAAGAGAGAGAGAGAGAGAGAGAGCA